>LBNU01003189.1:12875-27879 GCA_014162995.1 Artemisia annua
TTTTGACAATTTTGCAATTTTGCTTAGTTTTTCGTTTGTTTTCAATCTTTTACACCTGAAACGCTTAAAAACACACTCAAAAGATATTTTTGACATTATTTGGTCGTTTTCAGGTGTTTTTGGACGTTTTGGTTCGGAAAATGGAAGGAAAGATATGTGTAAAAAGGCACATATCAATCTACTGCAATCATCTGTTACAACTAAGCAGTACTTCTTCTTGTTTAAGCTTGAAACAAAAACAGGTCCAAATAGATCCATGTGCAACAACTCCAAAGGCTCTCTTATAGTTCTTTCCTCAAGCTTTTTGCATGAAGCTTTATGTTGTTTGCCCTTCTTGCAAGCTAAACATGAATGATCAGTCTTGAAAGTTTTAGAAGGTAAACCTCTAACTAAATTGCCTTTAACCAGCTTGTTGATATTCTTGAAATTCACATGACCTAATCTTCTATGCCATAGATGTGCTTCTTCAAGTGTTGCCTTTGCTACTAAATATGTTGCTCTTTCAGTAGAGTTGAGATTCTTCAAATCAATACTATACATATCATTGGTTCTTGGTGCTCTCAGTGTTACCAAGTGATCATCTACAAACTTAAACTCAGGAGAGAGAATAAGACATTCTATGTCAGTGAATAACACAGGGTGCTTCTTGTTACAAATCTGAGATACTGACAAAAGATTGAACTTAAGATCCTTCACATAACGAACATTCTCAAAATCAATACATCCTGTCTTGATAGTTCCTTTGCCAGTAATTCTTCCTCCTTCAGGATCATCTCCAAAAGCAACTCTTCCTCTATAATATGCCTTAAAATCTGATAGTAGCTCCTTGTCTCCTGTCATGCTTCCAGAGCAACCACTATCAACAATTAAATGATCTTTAAGCTCCTCTTCTGGATTGCCCTGCACAAGAATGAGAAAGTTAGTTTCTTTTAGGAACCCAAGCCATGACTGACTTGTGTTCCCATTGTGGAGTGACATACTCAAATTCTTTGAGTATGTAATCTCCACTATCTTTGAAAACATGATCAATTACTGTCTTTTGTTCCAAAACTTGTGTTGGTTTTTCAACAAAAATCTCTTTTTCAACAAAATTTCTTTTTCACCCTTACTTGATGAAAGTGCTGTTTGTACCCCATCAGTACTTTCTTTCTTAACCCATTTAGTTTAACACTGTGTGTTGAAATCTTTGTTCCAGGTACTCTTTTTAAAGTGTAAGGCCTTCTAGATTGATAATAATTTGATCTCCTTGGTCTTACATTAGAATTACCCTGAGTGGGTGAAAACCTAGCAGTACTTTGAGAAGATACTGCTTTTGACTTACCAGTACCTTGAAAAGTGTTGCCTGAAGGTACTGGTGGTTTTGAAAAAGATCTTTTCTGGTGAGGGTACCTATAGTCTTTTGAGAAGTTACTATGGTTAACCCTATTTGAGTGATTCCAAACTGGTTTAGTCTCCCTAGGCTTATGGTTAGCTGATGAGGTTTTTGGGAATTGACTTAGATATTCTGAGTGAAAGTCACAGTTCTTGATCAAGTGATCAGGACTATAACAAACATAACATAACTTTTGATTCATCATCCCAAATCCTCTTCTTTGAGTTCTATAACCATAGCTATCTTGACTTCTTGGTGAAAAAGGTTTTCTAAGGTTAGCAGTGTTTTGAAAAGAGTTTCTTGAAGGTACTGCTGAATGACTAGCAGTAGTTTGAGAAAAGTTTGAACGTACTGCTTGTTTTGAAAAGACTTTATGAAACCTTCTATCATTGTTTCCACACCCTGAATCCTTATCATTCCTTCTGTAGTTATCATTCTTAGGATTCTCAACTGTTTCTTTTAAGGGTTCAGAACTAGATGGACTTGAATTAGATTGACCCTTAAGCTTTTTCCTAAATTCTAAGTTGTCTACCCCAAAACAAGAAACATCAGTCCTAGGTGGTTGAAAACTACCAGTGGCATGAGGAACTGCATGATACTCCTTATTTTTCTTAAACACAGGAGGCGTTTGACTAATGGGTTCCTCATTACTAGATGTGTTTTCTTCTGAGCAAGTTTCAAATTCACTAGTTGAGATCTCCTCTGAATTACTTTGTTCCTTATCACTAGTTGGGTTCTCTTCTGAACTACTATATTCCATACCAAAACCTAGTCCAGTTTTAATATGTGATCTTCTTTGTTTTTCAACAAAACTAACATGTGACAGACCAGATTCTTTCCAACTAGCAAACTTTTCTAACAACTCATCTCTTTCTTTAGTCATCTTTTCTAGTTCAGACACCTTACATCCTAACTTCCATTCACTCAATTTTAATTGATAGTCTTGTTGCTGATATTTTTCTGCCCAAGCCAGTTCATTATTTTCATGAGTGATTATTTTGGCTTCCATTGACTCTAAAGTCAATTGATAGCCAGCTACCTCACCCCTAGCCCTTCTAAAATTATCTCTTTCAGTCACATAATCATTAAGCACCTTTTGATAAAGAGTATTACACTTAGAACATACCTCAGGAGTAGTGGGTGAACTTGGTGAAGTAGCTACCATAGCAAGCAGAGCAGGTTCATCTTCACTTTCCATGCTCCAATCAAAGCTTCCAAGACCATCAAGGCTTCCAAGACCATCTCTTGTTTCCAAAGCAGCAAATCCTGGTTCTTCATCAAAGGCTGTGCTCCAGTCTTCCAATGCAACAGTACAGTAGGTTACTGGTTCATCATCAAATTCAGCACTCCAGTCAACCTCTGATAGATTTTCTTGAGCTACCAATGCTTTTGGTTTAGTTTCAGTAATAGGAACCTCCTTGATTTCAACCTTGGGTTTCTCAATCATCCTATTTGCTTGATATTTAGCAAACTTGCATTCCCTTGCAAAGTGTCCAGGCCTTTGACAATTAAAGCATTCAATCTTAGACTTATCAAATGCTATACCCTGTTTGGCTTTGAAGTCAATACCTCTTCCTGTTTTCTTCATGAACTTCTTGATCCTTGCAGTTATCATGGCAACTTGCCATCTTATGTCAATCTCTTCTAGATCATCTTCTTCAATTTGCAACAAATCTTCTTCATAAGTAACAGGTAAAGTGGCTTGTTGAGCAAAGAAGGAACATACAACATCATCAGAATTCATGATGTTTGATGGTGAGGAAGTGGTAGTGGTCATGGTTGTGCAAACATGCTGTTTTTCACCAACAGTACTTTGAACAGGATAAGCAGTACTTTTAGTGGAAGTACTGCTTCTGTTTTCAGAAGACACAAAAGCAATGTTGTGTGATTTTGAACTTATTTGACCATTCATCTCATGCTCATACACCTTTAAGTTGTTATAGAGATCATCAAAGTCCATACAATCCAAACCAGGTTGTCCTCTGATCATAGTAGCAACCACATGCCATACAGATGGCAAACTCCTTAAGAACTTCAAGTTTGCATCTTCAACAGTTACCTCTGCTCCATATAACTCTAGCATACTAAGAAGATTTTGAAATCTATCATAGGCAGCATCAAGACCTTCTCTTTCACCAACAGTGAATGTTTCAAATTGTTGCTTCAATAAATTTCTATGCATCTTCTTGGAAGCATCATTACCTCCAAACCTTGTCTTGATAGCAGCCCATAATTGTTTTGCATCCTTAGCATCATGAAACTTGAGTAGGTGACCATCAGGAATAGCAAACAACAGTATGTTGAGAGCCTTATCTTGATTTCTTTTTGTAACTGTTGGCACTTGTGGTAGAGGTGGTTTGGGTTGTCCTGGAACTGCTTCAGGTTCTTCAATAACCATATTACCATTAACAATTACATCGCATAGAGCATAGTCTGTAATAGCAATGTACTGCCTCATCTTCATGCTCCAGAGATCATATTCTCCCTTCTTGATGATAGGAATTCTGAGTGAGGTGATGGATGGGATTGATGCAGCTTCAATCGTCATCTTTAGGGTTTGTTAAATCGGTTTTCAAGAATTTCTTCTTAATCAGAGTTTCCACACAAGCTCTGATACCACTTGTTGGATCGATATACTCTGACCAAACTAACTATGTAGCTTGTAAGGGTTTAGTAATCTTGGATAAATCCTAAACTACTAACAATGAAACACTGAATAACTCTGTTAAGTATGCGGAATCTACTTCAACAAAGCTAAGAAGAATTATCAAAGAACTTTGATTATATTAAAACTTTGAACCTGCTTTGATACACAGATTCACTAACAACCCTAATAACTCTAAGATCGAACTTACATGTATCTCCAAAATCGTATATCTCTAATGCCAACCTAGGGATCCTTTTATAGGCATAAGGAAAACCCTAGTCGGTTTACAATACTTGAACGACAAGTAAACTAACTCTAACTTAGAACATTCTAGATTTACACAATAATCCTTAAACGTTTTGCATGATTTGCATGTTAGTCCTTTTACATTAGCAGCACTTTGACTTGTTTCCATTCGAGCAGTACTTTGACTTTATATCTTCAGCAGTACTTTGACTTTAAACTTCAGCAGTACTTTGACTTTCATCTGTACTTAGACTTTATATCCCAACATATCTAAGTTTGGTTATGCTTAATGGTTGTGTTCATTTATTTATGTTTATATTTTTTTGTGTTGTGCTTGTTATTGCACTAACTTTGTTTTGTAGAACGTCGACATAGCTCGATTACTTTGGATGCCCTCAACAAGGGGGAGCATAGACCAAGGGGGAGCTTTTTCAACGACTCTTTCGCTTTGCTACAAACCTCACTTTTTTGCTTTGACAAAAAGGGAGATAAAGGTTTTAACTCATCTCTACCACTTCTGTACTCCACTTTTACCTACCATGACTTTATATTTTGACATCATAAAAAAAGAGGTGATTGTTAATACAAATAATTTCATAAAATGTTATTTCTACGTAACGATTTCTCCCTATGTTTTGTTAATGACATTGAAAAAATGTATTAAGTAAAAGTTCAAGTAAACAAGTTTTAAACATAAGTTTTCATTTGACAAAAATCGCTTAAGGTATGAATATGAATATCTTAAACCTGTATAATGATCAAGATTATTTTATCATACATAATGCAGTAAACACTTACGTTATTTTATAAAATATTTCATACTTATATAAACTTTCACAAAAAGATTAGTTACACAAATTAATTTCATATTTTACAGACACTTGACCATTTAGAATGCATCTTCCCCATTAGGAATTAAATCAAATGCAATCTTGCATTGAGAAAGGGATTAACCATTTTTTATAATAAACCAAGACCTAAATACTTAACCATCTAGAAGGCATCTTCCCCATTGGGAAATAAATCAAATGCAATCTTTCATTGAGAAAGGGATTAACCATTTTTGTAATAATCCAAGACCAAAATAGGAAAGCACCAAACTCGGTTTTGTATGAAAAACCTAATTAGTCTTTTTATGGTATTATATGTTTAATAATTCAAGTAACAATCGTGGCTTTCATTCCTTACAGCTTTCCATGCATCAAAAGATTGAAAATATTCCAAACAGCCATGAATGACTACTCAAAACGGCTAGTGTTTTGGGCTTGTAGATGAGAGCCAGATCCTTCATAAGGGACGGATCCCTTAAAGGATCTGTGGATCCATCCTAGGCTGTTAAGCCATCATCTTACGTATTTAAGCGAGCCATTGCATACCATTTTTCTCACCCCTTGCAATCATCTTTCTAGCATTCTTTCATATATTCATACACATACTTCTTTTATCATTATCTAGTTTTATATTCATTCAAGTGATCCATACAAACTAATCTATCTTTCTAGAAAGGGAAGAGCACAAGAAGATTTTCAAGAATTATGTGTAGTTATTAGTTTTTGTATTTGCAACTTAGTTGTGCTATTATATTTCTCTACTATACTTCACAGTTTATAATACCATTTGTCACACCCCCAAATCGGTTCGCAACGGAATAGTAATCCGAGGGCGTGGCTTTCATGGAATAAAAAGTTACAGTTATGTTGAATGACCTACATGAGTCATTTTGGAAAAATACATAATTTGATTTAAAAAATCAACACAAGGTTCAAATACATAAATAGTCAAGTTACGCAGCGGAAAAGTAAAAGTAGTTTTGAAATAACAGTAAAGTCAAATGATTTAATAGTTGATGCATATAAATCCTCGTGAGTGAGGTCGCCAATGACGACTAGGGAAAATGGACTCCATGCAGTGCACACCATATAAGCTAATCACCTGAGAAAATACATGCTAAAAAGGTCAACATAATGTTGGTGAGTCCATAGATTTAGTTAAAGAGTAATAAGGTGCGAAACACAAGATTTCAGTACTTATGACAATTACAGCAAACATAACGTCATGGTAGAAAAATAATATGTACAATGCTCTAAGCTCATGACCCCGAAGCTCAACGTAATAACATGCAATCAAGCATAGGTAATAACTGTGCCCCTGAGAGTGTTTTCCAGGCACTTAGTACTAATCCGTATGATATGCGTTCGTTTGACTGGTACTATGGCCAAGTTGGCGCGACCAACCCGAACGGGGGTGTTAACCCAAATAGATCTATTCATAAAATCCGCGCTTACAAGTAATTAACAGTTCATGATTCGTAGGGGACTTGAAATGGCGTACTAGGTAACTTAGGCATTGTAATAGTTTTTGTACTCATGTCCGCATAAAAGTAATTAAGCAATGTATTCTCACTCCAAGAGTTTAGAAATATTGTAAACGAGTAAAGACGGGGCTATGGAAACTCACCTCAAGTAATACAGTGTAATAACCCATAAAATCTCATCAAAAACATTTCCACCACAAGGTATTTTCACAGGTAAATTTTTGCTTTTCATTACATGCATGACTCTCTAGACCTGCTCACGTATCCACCTATGCCCAACACCACTATGTTTACATTAGGTAAACACCCTAGTATGTCAAGTCTAGATTCTAAACATCATTTCACTAAGTATTCTATCACTCTAGTATACTATATATATCACAAACCCTAATTGAGCCTTATGTGTTTACGGTTATTTCTAAAACCATAATTGCTTATCCAAACTAGTTTGAAAGTGTTCAAGGCTTATGTATAGGTTACTTTAGTAACTTTAGGATATCTTAGCACCCCTAAACCCTAGTACAACCCTTTAGAGCTTAGGTACAAGTCCTTTAGGCACAGAACCCTAATTAGGTCATTTAGGCCCCGAAACTAGGTCTAAACCTTCCCGAATCTTTAGTATAAGCTACCACCACCTAGGAAATGATCCCTAAACCTTAATCCTAGTCACTAATCACTCTTAGGACCCTAATATAAGTACTAATCCTTAATCTAAAACCCTAATCCTAAACCTAAACCTAACCCTAAACCTAGATTAAGCCTAAAACTAAGACTAAACTAGCACCTTAAGCATCTCTAGAACCCCAAGCAACCTACAAGGCAGCTTATTCAGCTCCTAGTCACCCTAAGCAAGCACCCTAGCACCTCCATAGTAGCATACAAGTAGATTATGCACCTACTTGTAAGCTACTTGTCCTAAAAACCTTCCTTGGCTCATTTTCTACCACAAACGACCTACCACAGCCCCCTACCTACTCCCTAGCCTTCCTTAGTCACCACCCACCTGTCCTAAGCCACCACACCACGTTAACTTGGCCACCACTCCAAGTTTTCTTAGCCTAGGGGGTTAACGAGGCCTATAAATAGGCGTATAACCCTTTCATTTCAAAACCATCCCTTCATTCTTCTTCACCTCACCTCACTTAGTTCTAGCAGTAGTATAAGGTCCCTAGTAAGCCTAGGAGTTGAGAACACTAAGCCTAGAACCCTTGTCGAAGTAGAAACTAGTCGAGAAAACCCTAAACGCCCCTAAAACCCATGTTAAGCCCACTTTAGGTCAAGTAAGTTTCTAAAATAGCTCCATAAGCTTTACTTCTATCCTAGGATAGTTATTAGATGCCTTAGATCCTATAGGAACCCTTGCCTAAGCCTTGATCCTTAAAAATTGCCCGTTTTCATTTATAAACCCTAGTTTTGCACTTTCGTGATATTTTGCTCATAAGCTCTTATCATAAACTATAAGCTAGTCTAGATTACTTAAATAAGCCTATATTAATAAGTCATAAGCCTAGAAACTCTTTTGTTTCATAAAAATATAGTTTGCATGGTTTTAGTACTAGTTTTGCAAAGTTTTCCATACATAGGGGTATATATTGTAACTTTCTGAAACTATTAGGTCTAAGGGCTATTTTTGCCATTTCTTGGAATTTATAAGTATAAGTACCTATTATGTGAAGTATTAGATTCTAAGGATAAATATATATATATAGTTATTAACATTAAGGACTAGTTTCGTAAAGGTTATTAACTTAAGGGTATATAGTGACAACTTATAAACTTAAAGGTTTAAATGAAGTATTTGCTTAATAATTAAAAGTACTATCCTTTTTATATGATGTATCACAATACTAGGGAGCTTCATGTGAGGGGCTTCATTTGAGTATTCGTTTTGACGAGTTTGCTGGGTTTACGATTTAAAGTGCCCTGGCTCCTCAAACGTTTACTACAATATAACCTCTGAATTATGATGGCCCGAACGGTGATACGTTATATTTAAATCTAGTACTTAACAACATGACACAATACTAGGGAGCTTCATGTGAGGAGTTATTGATGAGGCGAAAAGTGATACGCTTTTAGGGGGTCATTTAATCCCTAAATCGTTATTTTATGATCAAATATTGCCTTAAATTGTTCCTTTTTTTCATTTTAGGTACTTTCAAGAGGAATTCTGGAATTGGAGCATAAAACTGAAGGAAACGACAAAGTCTCAAATGAAGCTGGAATTCCTACCTGACGGCATCAGGAGTTACAAGCTGACGCCGTCACTTGAAGACAAAGGAGTTGGATTTTGACATTACCAGACGCCCTGAAGAAGAGTTGAGAAGTTTACACCTGACGGCGTCAGGTGTTAGATGGTCCAGGCCGTCAGGTGTAACATTAAAGAGAGATGGCCCAGAAGGTTATAGAGGCTGACGGCGTCAGAAGTGGATCTAGGTGATCCGACAACCCTAGATACGGCGGGTTGACGGCGTCAGGACTTATAACCTGACGCCGTCAGAATGTATTTTCTATATATATTTTAGGATTTTCTTTCACTAAAGTGTGCAACTTTTGGGAGAACTTTAGGGATTAACCCTAGGTCGAATTTACTGCCTTTTTCAAGGGTTTTTCACCCTTGTTTCATCCATGCTTAATTAAATATAAGTCTTTTGATTTTCCCTTCAAAAGTACCTAAAATGAGAAAAGAAACGACTTTGGGTGAAATCCAAACCAAAAACATACGAATTAGGACTCAAACCGACCCCTAAAAACGTAACATTTTTCGTCTCATCACCCACTCTTCCAATACCCGAGATTTTTACTTGCTTTCCATAAAATATAAAAATACAAAAAGAATCATCCCTCACCCTTAGACCTAATTAGAGTAGTTTTCAATCCTAACGACACTATTCCCCGAGAGAACGATCAATCCCTGGTACTTGCCACTTCACTATACTACATCGGTCAGGTACACTGCTTGGTGGGGATTGCAAGCTTCTCAAGATCCCTTGAGAAGTAAAACCTATTGCAAGGTTGCAAAACCTACGCATCAAGTTTTTGGCGCCGCTGCCGGGGAATAGTTATTGCTTAGGTTGAAATTTATTTTTATTAGGTCTACTCATTAGATTCCTATCAAGTGAGATTCTTATTTTCTTTTTATTAGCTTTCTCGTAGTCTATCTTTTCTTTGTGTCTTTGTTTGTAAAAACCTTTCCATTCACTCCTCCGTTCACCATTATGGAGAACGCGAATCCACTATACTACCGACCACGAAACCCATTCACTCCTAATGACATCTTGATGTTCAACCAATATCGAGATGAACCTATCTATGATGCATGGACTCGTTTTAAAAATTTACTCCGAATAGTCCCTCATCATAGTTTCGATTTACGGTCCCTAGCTAAAATTTTTTACGATCGGGTCTACCGATGTGACCAATGGTGCATTGAAGATTTTGCAAATAGGGACTTTAGGGGATTAAATGTTGAAGAAGCATGGGATGCCATAGAAGATTGTGCCCAGTATTATTATAGAATAGACAACCCAACAAACGTTAGTACAAGTCAAGTGACCACAAATTTCAAGGATCATGAAACAAGTTTGTTTGGGGATGAATACGTTAGTTTTGAGATACCTAAGTGCATGTCATGGTTAGGAGCCACCATAATACAAGATGAACACATAGNGCATGGGATGCCATAGAAGATTGTGCCCAGTATTATTATAGAATAGACAACCCAACAAACGTTAGTACAAGTCAAGTGACCACAAATTTCAAGGATCATGAAACAAGTTTGTTTGGGGATGAATACGTTAGTTTTGAGATACCTAAGTGCATGTCATGGTTAGGAGCCACCATAATACAAGATGAACACATAGGTAATCTAGATACAATGGAGGATGAGGAGGATAATCCAAGCCCACAAAGTACCCCACAAGTCCTACCATCATTTGAGGCACACATACCGCCCGTTACTTACCCGGAAGAAGTAGAAGAGACTTTAGGAATCCCAATGGAGATAGAACCCTTGGACCAAGCACCACTAGAGGATATAGGTTTGAATACTTGTAGTGGTAACCTTACTCTTAGTTCTAGGGAATTTCCTAATGTTGATGAACCGGAACCTCAATCTTTACACAACTTTCCATCCTTAGATTTACATCTAGGAGACAAAAGAGGAACCGACCCACCCATCAACCTTTTTTATCCGGGTAGTTTTATGATGAAGGAAGCCATTCACTCACCCCCTTCACCTCACGTGGCATATTTCCACCCTAAGGGTGTGTATCGCTACTTTCACCTGCACTTAATCCTAAGTGTAGGGAAAACCTCCCCTATTTCCGTTAAATAAGGGTAGAGTCAGGCTCGTGACTCGAACAAAAACAAGCGCTTCTTGGGAGGCAACCCAAGCTTTATTTGCTTTGTTTGTTTACTTGTTTGTTTCCGTATGTATGTTTTATTTTTATTGTTTATGATTCATGCTTCAAACTAAATTGCGAAAATGCTTTATTTTGTTTTTAACTTCGTCTTAACTACATATAAAAGTATTTTGCAAAAGATAAGTGTAAGGGAAATCTAAATTTGTTTTATAAAAACGAATTGAACATGAATCATAACAATATTAAATGAACATACATATTAGTATTTGTTTGAGTCAAATGCTTGTATCGAGTCATAATGAAATTTTGCAGGATTCCAGGAATTAAGGTATTGGTTTTTCCAGAAATTTTTCGGAAACTAAACACAAAAATTCTGTCAGATCAATTCTGACGGCGTCAGGCCTTAAAACCTGACGACGTCAGGCATTAATTACAGAAAATTATGCAAGTTTTGTTTTTCTGCTGGGATTATGAAAATTTACTAAATCTTTAACTCCAGGAATCTGCAAACATTCATTCCTCAAGCATTATATCCTTATATAGATTTTACCGCCGATTTTACGCAAGGTTTTCCTAGATTGTTTTCTCAGGTTTAACAGGTTATATTGAACAAGAAGGTGAACATGGAATCAAGCTTTTGGCGCTGCTTTAATCTTGAAGCTTTTACATCATCTTGGAAGAAGATCTAACCATGTTACTACACCATCCACACCAAACGAATCAGGGGAGTATTTATTTCATTCTTTCATTTTCTTTACTTTTACATCTTTTTATTGAACATTGGGGACAATGTTCGACTTAAGTGTAAGGGGGTAAATGAAGACACCTTAGAGAATGCAATTGCATTTGATTTTTGTTTGTTTAATGGTAGATGTGTAATAAAATCGAGAGAAATATTTGTTAGGGCAATTTTAGCGCCACATTTATAATTTTTTACAACATATAGGAGTGAAACCTTAGTCTTAATAAGCGTCTCATGGATAGGGAATTGTATGACTAGCACAAAAAACCGTACCACTCAAAAAAAAAAATTCCCCCAAATATGTGAGGTTCGCCCCTAGAATTGTTAGGAAAAGCATTTATGCTTGTGTGTGTACCGGTAGTATTTAGATTCTAGAACTTGCGTTAGTGACCATCCCAAGTCCACAAGTGAGACTACATTCGCGTAGTTAGATTTACTACATGAGAAGAGGCATTAGGATAACCCCTTGTTTTACACCTGTATTATTGTAATTACATTGGCTTCATTGGTCAAGTAATTCTCCCACACCTTAGCGATGTACTCATTTTTAGTACACGATACCCCTAGTACACCCCTCAGAGCCTATCTTTTCGTTTCTAACTTTAAGCATTTTACTTAAAGGAAGAATTTGTTTACAATCCACCCCAAATGTACACCCAAATTGCCTTAGCCTACCTTGTATGCACTCATCTTTAGTGCATTATTGTGACAACATTTGTTTTAACCCTTAGTTAATTGTCTTATTGATTACATGGTTGCTAAGTCGAGTCATATCTTGTACATATTGTTTTGGGAAGATTGGGACTCATGGGTAAAGTACTAATGTAATGGAGTAATGGGGAAGAAGTCAATTATTACCCCCATATGTACGTTAATGTTTTAAAGTACTCCAAGTTTTTCGATTATCTTAATTCGAGTAATTAGAATAGTTATTTGTAAAGTATGTAAAAGTTCAAGTGTAAGGGGAGAACCGAGGCCCCTATGATGTATTATTTTGGATGGTAGGGCAAGAGTGTATGCAAAAAAATGAAAAAACAAGAAAAAGAAAAAAAATTGGAAAAAGAAAGAGAGAAAAAAACATACGGCCTACCATCCCGTTTCCTTTTATGTTTATTTATGTTATTTTCTTATTAGCTTAAGTTGAGTCGAGTCTTGGCTTAGCAACGCCACATCGTGCATGTATTTGATCAAGATAATTAACTCGCCACCAGTAAAAATATTTATTATTCCAACAAACCGTGTTTATCATATCCCTACACCTAACGTTACAACTCTTGAAAAGCCCTCTTTGATAGTTTATCTTAGGTGCTTACCCCAAGTGAAGGAGGTTTTTGATCCTTTCCCAAGCCTATGGTAATCTATTTGCTATGACAGGTAGTGAGTGATATTTTCCCATTTCCATTTAGTTATATAGGTTTATAACACCCGAGAGATGAGAGTATCCAAACACTATTTGTGAGGTGCTAGTGTATGATTTCCGTGCTTGTTATGACTAGGGTGGAATAACTATTCGTTGTAATTACTTTTATATTAGTGTTAAATGACCCCTAGCTCATATTTTGATTGGAACAAAAGCGCATTTGCTTGAGGACAAGCAAATATCAAGTGTATGGGTATTTGATGAGGCGAAAAGTGTTACGCTTTTAGGGGGTCATTTAATCCCTAAATCGTTATTTTATGATCAAATATTGCCTTAAATCGTTCCTTTTGTCATTTTAGGTACTTTCGGGAGGAATTCTGGAAAACATTGCATTTTGGACGTTTTTGGAGCATAAAAGTGAAGGAAATGACAAAGTCTCAAATCAAGCTGGAATTCCTACCTGACGACGTCAGGAGTTACAAGCTGACGCCGTCACTTGAAGACAAAGGAGTTGGATTTTGACATTACCAGACGCCCTGAAGAAGAGTTGAGAAGTTTACACCTGACGGCGTCAGGTGTTAGATGGTCCAGGCCGTTAGGTGTAACATTAAAGAGAGATGGCCCAGAAGGTTATAGAGGCTGACGGCGTCAGAAGTGGATCTAGGTGATCCGACAACCCTAGACACGTCGGGTTGACGACGTCAGGACTTATAACCTGACGCCGTTAGAATGTATTTTCTATATATATTTTAGGATTTTCTTTCATTAAAGTGTGCAACTTTTGGGAGAACTTTAGGGATTAACCCTAGGTCGAATTTACTGCCTTTTTCAAGGGTTTTTCACCCTTGTTTCATCCATGCTTAATTAAAGATAATTCTTCCATCAAATCAATCAATATGTCTATGTGTTGCTTGATTATATCTTATGCTTGTCTTTACATTAACATGCTAGGCTAGGTTTCTCTTGTGTTTGCTTAGATCTAATGAAACCTAGCTATTGATTACTTGTTGTTGGTTTGTTATTAATTGTTGTGGGTGGGTGATATCGATGTTAGGCTTAATAAAACTGGCTAACTTCCAATTGGTGACTTGCTTGAACGTCTTAAGAAACATGAATCGGATGTGTACTACGATTATTTGGTTGTATTTAATGCATAAGTAATTATTAGTGATTTCATGGTTTGGATACTAAACGTGTCGCTATAGAATGAAGTTTGCGCTTATAGAGTTACGGAAGATCGTAAGAGTAATTATTTGTGAAACCTAAATGAGATAACTAGGACTTGACATACATACACATACACACACACACACACCAAACACTACCCCCAGGATACGTGAGTGAGCAGTCTAATCTCCGAGTCACTTTTTACATCCATCAGATTTCCCTAAGCCCAGGTGAGTTCATAGCCTCACTCTTTCTAAATGCTTTATAAACCCTGTGAGGGGGATACATGCTTACATTTTCTCTTTAAACCGAATACAAATCTTTTTCTTTGGTTATTGCACGAGTGTTACTATCTGCCACCATTCCATTACTAAATTCATGAACCATAATCACTTGCGAGTGAACGCGAATATAGTTGATAGATCTATTGGAGTTTGACAACTCCCGTTGGTTTGCCTGTGTCTTGGGTACCAATAAGTACTATATTTGAAAACTTTCTAAAGGATTAACTTTGGCAAGTTATCCTTTCTGTCCCATCATGGTTCGGGTGCAGTGCCCCATGATCTGGACCTGTTAACGTGCGGTTCATGATATTAGTGCAATAACCCTCTCTCCTCAGTATTGTACTGATCATACAATACTGACACAAACTGTTTAAATACGGTTTCTACCTACTAAACTCGTATTCACACTATTTCTAACTAAAACCTATGAATATCACTCAACCTTTGGGTTGACTCTTTAAGCATGTATCTTAGGTAACTGAACAACTTATGGCACGGAGTGGCACTG
>LBNU01003189.1:30815-53662 GCA_014162995.1 Artemisia annua
CTTAAACAGTGAAACTGCGGCGAACAAATGATGGTTTTAAAAATCTTAATCGAAATATTTACTGACTTCTCTGACTTCTATGATACTCTATTATCGTTCTCGATGTTGATTTTTTCATTGAAGTTGTACTCAATTGTACTCTGGTAATGTTGGCGGTTCGCTCATTGACTCGGTCTTGTCATATATTTACGGGTTATGAGTTATGTACGTGCTTACAACTTCCATCGTGTCTTCTACGGTATCATCTTGGGTGTTATAAGATTGTTATTAGATTATGTTCATTTGTTTTTGTATATTTAGGTTTAATGAAGCTGTAATCAGATTATATCTATGTGTTGTAGGTTTTAGGTTTATAATGTGGAGGTGGAAGTGAGTTTAATATTGATTATTCGTATGTTGGAAGGTTTATATGGCCGTAAAGATTCATGCTTGATGTGTTTTGTGTAACTACAGATGGTGTTGATGACGGTGATGAAGAAAGATGATGGCTCATATACTGTAAATGAAAAATGATTCTGATTGTGTACGATAAAGAAGATGATGGTTCATATGGTCTAGTTGAAGAAGATGATTTTGGAAATGAGGGGCTGGCAAAGGAGACATTGAACTCCGTAGGAGAAGAGGCGAAGGTGACTGATGGTGAAGGGTCAGATGTTGAGATGGATTTGAATTAAAACGAGTCACATGATGGTGAGAAATTGGATAATACAACAAACAATCCTGTTGTTGGTGATTGTTGGTGATGGAAAAAAGGAGATGAAAAATTAGCAGACGCTACTATTATAGAGAGATTTATTACAACGAATGAGTAAAAACTGTTCAACAGTTGGTTTTCAATAATGGGCGAGAATGCGTAAGTCTACTTCCAATATATTTGTACTCTTATGAACTTACTACCCTAAATCACATGTGCTTATACATAAAAATCACTTGTGATTAATTACTACTATGAACTTACAACTATCTAATGTTATTTGTTACATGGGGAAATGGCTTTCAAAACAACGTCGGGTATTTGTGCAATTAGTGATAATCCGGAGATATCAACACTATGTTTTGGGGTGGTTGCTAATTTCATTGATTGCTAGTTTGTCATGCTCAGCTATGAAGAAAAAATCAAAGCACCTGAAGATATATCAAGGCATTTCTTTACGGGTTATACATGGTCCAGAAGTTGTAAGGCACATGATCACAAAGAGTGCTAATACGGCTAAGAAGGAACGTGTTTAGAAATTTAGTTGGCCATTGTACTGATTACTAGCATAAACCTTCTCTACTTTTGTTGGTTTTTTAAGATGTGTTTATGTTTTTCTGCAAATGACTTATCTGAGCGGTTGGTATATAATCAATGGAATTTAATACCTTAGTTTGGTCTGGAAAATGAATGTTTATAGAAAAAAACATTTATAAGAAATAGATCACATGTGATTGTATTTCAAATCATGTTACTTATCAGAGGTTTATTTGTTACTTATGAGAGGTTGATATGTAGATCACATGTGATTTTTTACAAGCTCCTTGTATGTATAATTAACATCATTTGATTTACAAATCGCATATTTGGATTTGAGTGCATACTTGATAAGCTTTTCGATAATATTTTTGCCTTATAAATGTGTGTTCTTAACACATTTTAAGTATATTTAATAGTTATTAATTTTTACAACCGGATATGTAAATCAAATGTGGCTAGATCTCAAATCACTTGTATTATAAATCATGTTCTTATGTACCTAATATTGTAGTATGTGCTTAAAAAAAAAAAAAAAAAAAAAAACATTGGACCTGCAAATAAAACCAAAAACTTTAAAAAATTACTAAAGAAGATAACAAATTAACATTCAATGAATGTCTCAATTTAAGTAACAATCTATAACTTAGTTGCAATTCAAGTAACAATCCATAACTAAATAAAATTAATAATTTGTTGAAAACATAGAGTTACATGATTACATCCAAATAGAATTGCATCCATTTTGGATCTTTTGGAAAGTTAAAATTACATCACAAAAAAACTTGCAACATTGCTCAAGTATGCATGACTTGTGTAGTCAATTTTCCATTTGGATCTAACGAACATGTCATTATGGTGCGAGTATTATCAGTCTTCTTTTCATAACGTCGACATTTCTTTTCTTAGCTTCGAACTTGGGGTTGATGTGTAAACATGTTTCTCAGTGATTCCAAAATCTTTAGGCCAAGATCTTTAATTAAGTTTACCTTCTCTTCCTCAAATTTCAACGATTCCATGAGCATATTCCACATAATTTCGTTGAAGATCTTGAAGTCGGTTTCATCATATATACCAGCTCATAAGTCTGTCATATAATAAAAGCTTTATGAAAAATCACTTATGATTTGTGCCAAATCACTTGTGATTTACGCCAAATCACCTGTGTAAATCACTAGTGGTTTGTAAAATCATTTGTGATTTTGGCGAAATCACTTGTGATCTAAGCCAAATCACTTGTGGTTTAAGCAAAATTATTTGTGATTTACGCCAAATCACTCGTAATTTACTCAAAATCACTTGTGATTTACCCATAATCACTCGTGATTTATGAAAAATCACTTGTGATTTTCGCCAAATCACCTGTGTAAATCACTTGTGGTTTTGTAAAATCACTTGTGATTATGGCCAAATCACTTGTGATTTACACCAAATCACTTGTGATTTACGTAAAATCACTTGTGATTGTACTTAGAATCAAATGTTTGTGAGAAGTAATACCTTTTGCGATACCTTTTAAGTGAATTGCCAGATTCAAAGTCGGTAGGTGTCTTGAAAGCGTATATCAAAATTTTGTTTTAATCACATATAGACATAACTAATGAGATTTTATACATGTACACTCGTTTTACGATCGCATGTGATTTAATGTATAATCACATGTGATTCTCGATACTTGTTATTTTAATAACTTGTAAATTATGATACTTCCAGACTCAATTTTAAACTCTCAACCTGTGCGAAACCCAAATGATTTACTCATGTTTAGTATCACATGTGATCTCACTATATACTTCATAATAACGGATTCATAATTATAACTAAATAAATTTAACATAATCACGTGTGATTTACCCTTAACAGGTTCTAACTGTTTATTTTCATCATCTACATCTGAACATCTGCAACATACATACCTTCAAGACATTGCTTCAAAATATGAACTCGTTCAACATCTTAAACATACCTCTAGACCGTCTTCTACATTCCAAACTCGTTCCATATCTTCATTGTTTGTAGTTTTGATGAATTTTGAGTTGTAATTTTGTGTAATTGCGTCTGATTTTAAAGATTTTGTGATGAAATCGAGTGTAATTGAATGATTTTCAAACGAAATTTGATGATAGATGTCGATTTGATCGATGATTATGATATGTTCGTGTGTGTGTGTGTGTGGAGAGGTGTTTTTTTTTGCCCTGATTTTGGATCGACATAAGTTGAAGGAAGGGTGGAAAAGAAGGAAAAAGTGGCTTTTATATTTGACGAAAATGCCCTCATGTGTAAATTTAAGATCTAATAAGAGCCATTGGATGGAAGTTGAATGGATGGTGGGGATCTCACCATTTGATCCTTGAAAAATATATGATCTTTATAGATCCCACCCCATCTATATATAACATTCTCCAATGGAACAAACTCCAAAGTGGTATAAAATAATCGAAAACAAGTAAAATAGTATTACTAGCTGGAACTTATAAAATAATTAGATTTGTTGGGCTGCCTCATAACGTAGTATGCAAAGGCCCAGCTTTGGCCCAATTTTGGCTTAGCCCTCTTCTATCAGACTGCATTATGTATTATGTATTTCTGTAATGTAAATACTAGCACTATGTATGCAGTATGTAGTATGTGCAGTACGTAGAAATATCTGTAACATGGCAATGGCCGCAAAAGCAGGCACCCTTCATATCAATTTTCCCTAAGACAAGTATGTAAAAGCCTGCAGTTTTTTGCCATGTAATGGCACCACGAATATATATATCAATGCTTCCATAACTGTTTACTTCATAGGAAAAAAAGTTGCAAACAACCCCGCCGCAACGCGGCGGGTTACCGCTCCTTGTTTCTAAAATAAAGAGTCAAACTACAGTAGATTGAAAACTTAACTAGAAAGAAAACTACATCTTCAAATTAAATGAAAACTACTGTCATTGAAAAATAAGAGAACTAGTGTAATTTGTTTTTGGTTACGGCGCTTCTAAACCTCCAGACGCACCCACCTTTTTGGCTCATCTGTTCTTTATATATGCCATTTTTACAAAACCCTATAGCCACATGTCACATAAGGATTTGTTAGATATTTTGGTGGTGTCTTTCCAGGAAATTTCCAAACGTGAGCTGGCCAAATATAACATGGAATCAACATTTGATGGATATTTGTTGCTATCACCAATGTGTGTCCAGTCTGAAGTGGGCTTTTGTGAACTGCTCTTGTGCTCGGTAATGGGCTTAATCTTCGGACTTTTCTTCGGGCTTCAAAAATCTTCGTTAAATGCTCAAAATTTTGTACTTTTGCTCAATTGTCGTCATTTCGTACCTACAATTATAAATAACAACTTTAAACGATATATGCACTTATAATACACATTTTTGTTATTTATTATGCCAGAAATATGAGGATTTCGATATAAAATATATGTATAATTAAACATATATCAGTAGATATCCCATAACTACTATTTTTATAAGTAACTTAGGTTATTTTCCACTGGGTTATTATATAGTCATGTTTACTCCCCCTATCCTACTATCGTCTCATCTAGTTTACATAGAGAATGCTCTTCCCTCTCCAAATATTCTGGAATATACCCCGAAACATCTCCCCTATTTCTTAGGTAGATTTTAGGAATAGTATAGATTCACTAGCCTCTCTAAGCTTTTCGCCTTTTCCCGATAATCCATCTTATGCTTTCCCCCACTAGCTCTTATCCCTCTACCCACTATTTTGCCTTTACCCCTAATACTACCCTCACCAACATTTGATCCCTAAGGGTTCTTTATTCCCAAAGGATCAATGTTACTTAGGAGACCCACACATCCTTTGTCGCACTTACTTAGTAATGAGCATAGTTTATTTAGGAAACAATTCTATACCTTAGCACATCCCTATTTTCCCCACAACCCTTCCTACCTCATCTTGGAAATTTGAGGTTGGAGGAGATTCCCATAGGACACACTTAGAACACTAGGAAGATCAGGTTGAGAACATCCTGAATAGTTTAGGTGAACTCTTTATTGACTATTTATTGAAGATAGAAAAAGGTCATAGCGATAGCTAGGTAGTAACCCAATAGGATTTATACCTTAGAAGAGATAATCAATGATAATTAGGTTCTTCATCGATTAGATATAGGAAGCCATCCCTAATTTAGCCCCTAAGTTTTAGGATCATTAGGAGGAAATTATCAACTAGCACACCCTTATTACCTATAGTTTCAGGTTAGAATTCCACCCTAGAATATGCACTATAGATAATGGTACTAGTTAGTTAGAATATATAAGATAGGATACCTATGATATAAGATAAGTTGCGATACCTTGCCCTAGTTATCATTCCCTAATCACCACTTAGGATAGAGACACTACTCCCCGACCATCCCTTATTTGGTTACTTTAGGACATCCTGAACCCTAGGAAATTTTTCCATCTTTAGGAAGCATAACAAGTTGGGTACTTGTTATAATCTACCTTAGGTTTTGTTCTACCCTATAAGTAATACTAATGGATACGTATTACTTATAACCCCTAAGTATTTAGGTTAGTTTCGATACCTTAATCCAAAACCCAAAACCTTATAAGATAGAAAAATATTCTTTAGGAATATTGTTTTTGAATTTTAAGCATTTTGAGGTTAAACCTAGGATATTACCCTTAGATACTTAGTAAGTGCTGATAAAATGGGCTCCGAGAAAAAAATCCATTCCCTGTATTCATCCTTCCCCACAAAAATTCTCATCCATATCCGGCAATTTGCCTAAAATCCCTACCCTCTCAAGTCCAACTGTGAGACATATGGCATAAATAGCGACACTTGTTAAACTTTGAGTATGACAATTTATTTATGACCCTATGCAGTTGTGACCTTATCCCCTGTTGTTTCATGACATTGTATGTCATATATAACAAATTTCCTCGTACTTCATCTCCTTCCACTTCCTAAAAACCCTAAACCCCTTAAATTACTCCCCTTATCATTTCATATGATACTAATGATGAGAATCTTTATTCTACATCATGACGATCTGAATTCATTCCGAATTCAGTAAGCTATTCTTCCCCCGACTCTAATTCTCACTTCTCTAAAAAAAACTCTTAGTTGCCCTAGTTAGAGAACCTTTCCCTAACTATTCCTATATGTAAGTATATAATAGTTATATATAGGCATACTCCTATTCTTCCCTCTTCACTTTCTACTCCCTTAGATTACTATGATTTCCGAAGTAGTTTCCCCTCTTAGTAAAAACCGTACTCAATGTTGCAAAAATCGTGAGTCGGTACTGAGGCGGTTGAAGGCCTTGTAGCGATTAATAACCGATTACCTTGTAATCGCCGATTACCTTGTAAAAATCAATAAGGTGAAAGGCCGTGCACCTTGTAATCGCTGATTACAAGGCCGAGTTGACCTATTTTTGCAACATTGACCGTACTACACTCTCTAGGTTTCCCTATATTCAAGGTTAGAAATAGTTTCGGATAGGACACCCTTAGAAAAACGTAAGAATAACTAGAGGATACCTTGAATCACCTAGATAGGATATCTCTAAGAAATTACCGAGGACATAGAAAATAAGATTAGGAATTTTCAAGGTTTTTATAGGTTAGAGACCGAACTAGAGAAAAATCCATACCCCGATAGGTAGGAAATAAGAAGGACATTCCAATAAGGTTGTTTTAGTTCGTGTTAGGCTTTCTACTATTGAAATGATTATCGAGGACATTAGAGTTAGTCATAGATCAGATATAAGGAGTCTTTTAGATGCAATCTAAGAAACTTAAGAATAACAAAGGATTAGGCTAGTAAACTATCGACCTAGAATCTTAAGCTTTTAGTACTTCGTCTAGTTGCGGGATATGGGTATTAGTCAAGTTTTCACCTTATAAGATATATGAACAAGCCATTTTGAGGATATAGTTTACCTATACCTAGTTTCATAAGTTGCCTATCCCGTATTAAGATATCCCATATACCATACCTTTGTGGATCTAGGAATTACTAGGTATATTACACCACTAGGTTATCCCGAGCCTACCCTAAGTTTTATAAACCCAGACCTAGAACTCGAGGTTACTACTTATAACTAGGAAATGACTTCACCTAGGAACACTGAGACTTATGATGATTTTCCGTCATCATTCACCAGGTAAACCAACTATACTACCCCTAGACCTTGAGTCTATATATAGAAAACTAGATAATTTAGATCGTACCGAGACCTTTAGGTGGGGAAAACAAACTTCGAGGAAATCTAGTAAATCTTACCCTCATTAGGATTTTCATCCTCTGAGGTAATCCTTTCCTACTCCTACGTTTAATCCTATTCCCCTGTCCTTTCTCACTCTACCGTTTAATCCTACCCTTTCGTTCTTTCCCACTCCTCCTTTTCCATTTAAATCCCCCCTTTTCACTCCTCCGTCCTTCCCTATTTTTTTCCCTTTTCGTTATTTATTACTCTTCCATTCTTTTCTATCCCCACATCCCATTCCTTCGTCATTCTCCACCCTATCTTACTCTACACTTACACTCTCTCCTTCCGTCATCCTACAACGTTCTAAGTGTTAGAACTTGTACTCCTAAATTTCTCGTCATTTCACAAGTTTCTATTAATTAGAACTTGTGAAAATATCTGAGTCGGAGTTTTCGTAATCCTCATTATGATCGACTCATGATATTATCCTTCTAATCCTGTGTCATCTTGCAAAGCCATAACTTAGGGTGCCATCCGGCAACTAGTTGCTAACAGTAGTACTGCAGCACTAGAAACCCGAGTTACTATCATGGCTAATGCTGATAACCCATGTCTAGCCAGTGGGCCCATAACCCACAGGTTCTAACAAAACATTGTAAGTTTCACAATGTTTTTCTCAACTTCATGGGTCAATCCCATCAAGTTTCCAAATTTTGAGTCAAAACACTTGTCCACTCTCTCAAAACACTCCCGTACCACATTTCCTTAATTGTGGTTAACCCTCTCTATTTTCTGCCGATACTACTTAAGGATGATTTATAACCATCTTATTGAACTGAATCAGGGCACTCTTTCATTTTGATAAGAAAATTATAAGTCAACAGACCATGAATTTATAAACTCTTGCTTACAAGAATTGGGACGCCTCTACTTGTAAGTGAGGAGATGTAAATAAATGAGTCTGAGTATTTGGCACACGTACAAACACTTCCTAATCCGTTTGTACGAAACGATTCCTTTCCTTTATCAATATCGTCCTTTCCTTCGAATCGTAAACTCGTTCTCCTATCTCAACTTCTACTCTTACTTTAAACAAAATCTCGGGATGAGATTTTCTCTAAGGGGGTAAGACGGTAATAACCCATAAAATCTCATCAAAAACATTTCCACCGCAAGGTATTTTCACAGGTAAATTTTTGCTTTTCATTACATGCATGACTCTCTAGACCTGCTCACGTATCCACCTACGCCCAACACCACTATGCTTACATTAGGTAAACACCCTAGTATGTCAAGTCTAGATTCTAAACATCATTTCACTAAGTATTGTATCACTCTAGTATACTATATCTATCACAAACCCTAATTGAGCCCTATGTGTTTATGGTTATTTCTAAAACCCTAATTGCTTATCCAAACTAGTTTGAAAGTGTTCAAGGCTTATGTATAGGTTACTTTAGTAACTTTAGGATATCTTAGCACCCCTAAACCTTAGTACAACCCATTAGAGATTAAGTACAAGTCCTTTAGGCACAGAACCCTAATTAGGTCATTTAGGCCCCGAAACTAGGTCTAAACCTTCCCGAATCTTTAATATAAGCTACCACCACCTAGGAAATGATCCCTAAACCTTAATCTAGTAACTAATCACTCTTAGGATCCTAATCTAAGTACTAATCCTTAATCTAAAACCCTAATCCTAAACCTAACCCTAAACCTAGATTAAGCCTAAAACTAAGACTAAACTAGCACCTTAAGCACCTTAAGCATCCCTAGAACCCCAAAAAACCTACAAGGAAGCTTATGCAGCTCCTTGTCACCCTAAGCAAGCACCCTAGAACCTCCATAGTAGCTTACAAGTAGCTTATGCACCTACTTGTCAGCTACTTGTCCTAAAAACCTTCCTTGGCTCATTTTCCACCACAAACGACCTACCACAGCCCCCTACTTACTCCCTAGCCTTACTTAGCCACCCCCCACCGGTCCTAAGCCACCACACCACGTTAACTTAGCCACCACTCCAAGTTTTCTTAGCCTAGGGGGTTAACGAGGCCTATAAATAGGCGTATAACCCTTTCATTTCAAAACCATCCCTTCATTCTTCTTCACCTCACCTCAATTAGTTCTAGCAGTAGCATAAGGTCCCTAGTAAGCCTAGGAGTCGAGAACACTAAGCCTAGAACCCTTGTCGAAGTAGAAACTAGTCGAGAAAACCCTAAACGCCCCTAAAACCCACGTTAAGCCCACTTTAGGTCAAGTAAGTTTCTAAACTAGTTCCATAAGCTTTACTTCTGTCCTAGGATAGTTATTAGATGTCTTAGATCCCAGAGGAACCCTTGCCTAAGCCTTAATCCTTAAAACTTGGTCGTTTTCATTTATAAACCCTAGTTTTTCACTTTCGTGATATTTTGCTCATAAGCTCTTATCATAAACTATAAGCTGATCTAGATTGCTTAAATAAGCCTATATTAATAATTCATAAGCCTAGAAACTCTTTTGTTTCATAAAAATATAGATTGCATGGTTTTAGGACTAGTTTTGCAAAGTTTTCCATGCATAGGGGTATATATTGTAACTTTCTGAAACTATTAGGTCTAAGGGCTGTTTTTGCCATTTCTTGGAAGTTATAACTATAAGTACCTATTATGTGAAGTATTGGATTCTAAGGATAAATATATATATAGTTATTAACATTAAGGACTAGTTTTGTAAAGGTTATTAACTTAAGGGTATATAGTGACAACTTATAAACTTAAAGGTTTAAATGAAGTATTTGTTTAATAAATAAAAGTAATATCCTTTTTATATGATGTATCACAATACTAGGGAGCTTCATGTGAGGGGCTTCATTTGAGTATTCGTTTTGACGAGTTTGTTGGGTTTACGATTTAAAGTGTCCTGGCTCCTCAAACGTTTACTACAATATGAACTCTGAATTATGATGGCCCGAACGGTGATACGTTATATTTAAATCTAGTACTTAACAACATGACACAATACTAGGGAGCTTCATGTGAGGAGTTATATACCTCTGGATTATGATAGCCCGAACAGTGTTATGTTATGACATAACACAATACTAGGGAGCTTCATGTGAGGGATTATATACTTCTGAATTATGATGGCCCGAATGATGTTATGTTGTAACTAAATCTAGAAACCCTAAGAGTAATTATTTGTGAAACCTAAATGAGATAACTAGGACTTGACATACACACACACACACACCAAACACTACCCCCAGGATACGTGAGTGAGCAGTCTAATCTCCGAGTCACTTTTTACATCCATCAGATTTCCCTAAGCCCAGGTGAGTTCATAGCCTTACTCTTTCTAAATGCTTTATAAACCCCGTGAGGGGGATACATGCTTACATTTTCTCTTTAAACCGAATACAAATCTTTTTCTTTGGTTATTGCACGAGTGTTACTATCTGCCACCATTACATCACTAAATTCATGAACCATAATCACTTGCGAGTGAACGCGAATATAGTTGATAGATCTATTTGAGTTTGACAACTCCCGTTGGTTTGCCTGTGTCTTGGGTACCAATAAGTACTATATTTGAAAACTTTCTAAAGGATTAACTTTGGCAAGTTATCCTTTCTATCCCATCATGGTTTGGTCTGCAGTGCCACATGACCTGGACCTGTTAACGTGCGGTTCATGAGCTTAGTGCAATAACCCTCTCTCCTCAGTATTGTACTGATCATACAATACTGACACAAACTGTGTAAATACGGTTTCTACCTACTAAACTCGTATTCACACTATTTCTAACTAAAACCTATGAATATCACTCAACCTTTGGGTTGACTCTTTAAGCATGTATCTTAGGTAACTGAACAACTTATGGCACGGAGTGGCACTGTACTTGGAGGACTTTCAAACCGATTATCATTCAAAACATTTCACATAGACTTTGGGACCTCACCTTTAGTAAAAGTATAACTTTTACTGTAAAAACTCTGATATTCTAATGAATGATAACTCATTTTCTAAAAACGTCTCTTTTCGAGTCGTTTTCTATTACTGTGACTGTTATACCATGAAGTAATACCCCAGACCTAACATCCGCTGCGGTCTGTGAAAATGGGGGTGTTACATACAGTAATCTGGTAATGAACAAGTCAAGCAATGAAAGGTATCGACTTCGAAAGGCAACCTAGTTACGTGTGGGTTTGACTTAGTATGACATTATGAAATGAGTGAATGCAAATATATGTTTTTAAAACATTATATCACCACGGTTGTGCTTGTGTCTCCTAAGTTAAAAGAAAACATTTTGTCCTTTTTTCGGTTTTCATCTTTTAGTCAGGTTTTACAAATAGTTATTATTTATGAGCTTTTAAAAGTCGAACTTTACTAATTTGACACTTTATATGGAAAAATACCCATTTATTCTTAAGTATGACTATTTTCACAAAAATAGGTTAAGTGTTACGTTTTTTATGAAAATTCGGCATGACCCGTTCGTAAATTCTCATTTTACCATTTTTACCTATTCCTACTCTAATGATTTTGAAGGCTTCTTATAGTCTAAGAAAATATAGTTTCACTATTAGTGGAGTTTTCTTATGAAAAACATAGTTTGCGACGCAATAATCAAAATAGCATAACTTTATCATTTTAAGTCCGTTTTAGTGGTTCAAGTGACCACTTTTTCATTATAAAGTATATTTTCTATTTTTCTAATATTGTTGAGAAATATAAGCTCATTTGCTCAGATGTTCTATTTTGGGACAACCATGTCCAAAAATGCGTTTTATGACTTTTAAGCTACTTGTTTAGCCGCAAATACAACTCCAAAGTAGTCCTAAATCTCTCCGGCCAATATTAATCAATTCCTCAACAACCAAAAACTTCAAAATAGCTGATGTATAAGGAAAGCTTTAAATTTATAATACTAGTTTCACCGATTTTAATAAACCAAACACACGGGTAAAGTATAACCCTCGCTGGTAATATAAGATTTAGGTAAGACCATGTCGTATCTACGGGGACTTAGTTCGTTCGTATTAAGTATAAATGATTAGTAAACAAAACGATTGTTAACAAATAGCGATTAAGATAATATGAAGAATTCAAACGATAATACGAATGATTGCTTGGATAGCTTAGATAATCTAGTGACAATGCTTATGTTTGATCTTAGTTCGATAATAGAGTGGTGCACAACTTATAACTTAGCCATTTTCGTCAAAAGAGCAATTTCATAACTTGTTAGGTTCAATTTCTCTCAAGATGGTATGGTATATCAAGTCTAGATTATTATTAATTCTCCTGAGCGGATTTCTCCATTCAAAGGCTAGAAACGCAGACAAGTTTCCAGACTTGCATGTAACAAATTGGTTCTTTCGACCTATCCCAATGATGCAGGTTTTACTGACCAGGTTTTAATATTTATATTAGTCTCGTTTACCTAAGGTCTACCTTTATGCACTAATGGATAGTGTATCCGATCGTGTGTGGTATAGCTAGTTGGTAAAGCCGAGGTCGTCCCAAGAGCTAAGTGTGTGGAAATTATCTAAGTTCGTGTCACGTTTAAAAGGGGGTTTTGTGTTGAAAGATTAATTAAACTAAGAAAAGTAAATAACAATGCAATTAAATAAAATAGAAGAAAATCAATAAGAGAGAAGTAGTGTTAACCTAATTACTACTCTTGTTATCATTATGACTAGTTTTCTTAATGGTGCATCTTATCATATCGTCTGGGGATTTAATTCATTTCGGATCAGAGGGTTAAATCACCTACGTCTATCTTACACCTTGTCCTATCCAAAACTATTGTAAAGCCTTGGGTTCATCGGTACGAAAATGCAAGAGTCATTAAGTGCCTCTACTAACATGGACAAGTCTAACGAATGCGGCATGGTCAGATCTTACACCCCTCTAACTCCGTTAAGTGTCTAGCATCGGTAGGTGGTCCTAGGGTTAATTCGCACGTGTATGGTGATATTGCTATCACCAAGTCACATCCCTAGCGACTTGCTTCCTAGGGTTAATTCCACAAGTCTCTAGGGAACAACCAATGCTAATCACTACGGGAACTAGAGTGTCCCAAGCCTCGCCATGAAAGTATACAAACAATAGATAATAGATGCGTAGAAAACTAAATCAAAACAATAACAATTTCATAACTAGGCTAACACCAAGAGGTGTTTAGCCACTCATATTCATAATTGCAGAAAAACAAGTTTGAGTTAATACAATTCTAAACATGAATCGAATACAAAATAAAGGAATAGATAAACTTATGATTGGTGTGTGAATCCTCCCTTGGAAATGACTTCTATGAGGCTAGAACTTCGTTCCTCCTACTCCCTGAGTTTCTCCCAACTTCTGTGTGGTGAAAAGTGAATGCATAAACTCGGAATTAGGGCTGGTATTTATAGGCCCGACTTTGTTACGGCGTAGCTGATCGGATTGCTACGCCGTAACCTTTGTAAATTAGTGTTACGCCGTAGCTTGATCAAATGCTACGGGCGTAATGTCTTGATAAGAGGCTTCCTACGACGAAGTTGCTAGGGTTGCTACGCCGTAACTTCTTCCTTGGCCTTGTTAGTTCCTCTCGACCTCAAATTGGGGCTTACGTCATAGCTGGAGAGTTGTTTACTCCGTAGAGCCCTTTAGTGGATCATTACGCCGTAGCCGTAGGACAGGCTACACCGTAGTCTTCATAAATTCCTTCTTACGGCGTAAGTAGATGACCCTTTACGCCGTAAACTTCATAAAGTCTTGCTACGGTGTAGATAGATGAACCTCTACGCCATAGTGAGTGCAGAATCCATAATTTCCACATATTTTCTTCTAAGTCCTTCCATTTTCGCGTATGTTCGTTCTTTTACTCATCTTTACCCTGAAACCAAAATAGGAAGAAATAAGAGTATATATTCTTCATACAAATAGAAAAGATGAGCATTTTAGGGGGAAATTAATACTTAAATCATGGGTAAATTTGACGTCATCACCCAACAGGTTATATTCAATCAGTTTCAATTAATAAACATGATAAGACTAGAGATACAATAGTTCACAGCATAAACTTGAAATTGATAAAGATCAAAGCATAATCATAAATCACTTTATTATATTCGCGTATCCAAGCAATCACAAGAGGTATAGCCTCTCATGGCTAATTAGTTCATGACAACAGAAATGATTAAATAGTAAACAAGAGACATATGGATTGGATTGATCAAATGGATTACACTAGTGTCACAAGTAACCAGGAGTTCGACACCAACAAGTATATAACGCCCCTGTTCTGATTCGTCCACGTCTGCTTCTGGCTCAGGATCACGTTGTACTTCTTAACTTAACTTAGTAAAAATTGGTTGTAGAGTGGAGAGTTCAAATGCTTGCAAATGAACTCTATTTATAGGCTTCTGATAGGCGAAGTACGGAGTACTTTGATTGTAAGTGCGGCGCACTTAGCTATTTTCTTGGCGCCAAAGTTTCATAAATGCAGAGGAAGTACGGCGCACATCGGATATAAGACCGGCGCACTTTTATTAAATACTACTTCTTGACTTTCCTTGACCGAGAGAACAAGTGCGGCGCACTGAGCTGGAAAACCGGCGCACTTGCTTGGAATAAAGAACTAATATAATAGACTTCTTATTTATTTACTTCGAATGATGAAATAGTAGTGCATTTTGATGTTTCTTGCTTCAGAGCATCCGAGAGTGATCCTGCATTCATTTCATGCTATTAAGTATCAAAAGTTCACACTAAACAATCATAAAACAGATAATATAATGCTCAAGAATATGTATAATTAGAGCGTAATCAAATACCTCCACACTTAGCTATTGCTTGCCCTCAAGCAATCAAAGCGAGAAAATTTAATTTGTTTGTGATCATGGAGATATATTATCAATATTTTATTATTTGCTAAAAAGGCATTGACACATAACTTAAGACACCTCACGGAGGATTATTTTAATGATTCACACAATTCACTCAAATAGGGTTAAGGTCACTCAACTGCACAGACACGACTAAATAGCTACCATAGGCTTGCACAAAACACAAAGACAACTCCGACAAGGCGTAAGCACCAGACAATGATATCAATGGGGTCTTTTCGGGTTGGCTTTAAGGAGTAAGGGTATGAATGAGGCATGGATAATTTTTCTTTTGTTTAGATAGGTTCATAGAGTGATACACCAATAGGCTGCTGAGCATCATAATGAATATTCATAGATCTTTTTCATCTCTTTTCTTTGTTTTTCAACACAAATTTTCTTTCTTCGACTTTATCATACATATATTCTCAACTTCTTTTCTTTTCCTTTCACATGTCATATAACTTTTCTTTTTCATACTTTTCTCATACTGCAGCAATAATCAATCAAACTTCATTCTTTTTGAGCATATATAATTGGTTTGAATAAAAAGAAAGGCTAAGGTTCAATATGTTGTTCTAGGTGGCAATAGCACTGAAAATGAGCGCTAGAGGGTTATTTTCTGGAATATACTAGTGATCAGTGTAGTCAACTAGATTACAACTATCAAAGGATGGCTATTTGGTGTAAATCCTAAATTTTTGCCTCAATATCATATAAAATTGTCTATAAAGCATAAAATGCAATCACCGCGGCATTCGTTATTGATGTATAAGTGCAAGTTCTAGAGCTAATTTAGATCGTCGGCATACTCATATATTTTGGAGAAAGTGCAACAAATATACACTTATAAAGGCTTATAATGATCATGCAAAAACATATAATTTTTATTTTTATTAGAAAGCAATGATTTTATCATATAATCGATTTTTATGGAATAAATATTTTAACTAGTTGACTCCCTCCCATACTCAAGTTGAACATTGCCCTCAATGTTATAACTGAATATAAATACAAAATAGGAAAAATAAAACTACTAAAGGGAAAGAAACTTCCCGTGCCATATGAGAAAGCATGTAGCGCTGATCTATCCCAAATGCGGTCTTTCACTTCATAATAATAATCTGCAAAAATAGAAACAAGCAAACACACAAAAATGGAAAATATTTTTGGTTTTTTTGGGGTTTTTTATTTTTTTTATTTATTTTTTATTTTCGGTTTAGTTTGACAGTGTGGAGAACAAAGTACTAAGAAAAACGGGTTGCCTCCCGCCAAGCGCTAATTTCAGAGTCTATAGCTCAACTCATGTGATTAAGGTGATTTAATTGTTTGGGAAGAAGGGGGTTGATTCTTCCCTTCTATCGTTGAAATTTTATTCCTCATGTTATAACTTTAGTCTGTGACCGTTGACAATAAAACTTTTATCGTCAAGTCCGTACAGTTCAACATATCCGGACGGATATTGGTGTTTAACAGTATAAGGTCCAAGCCAACGGCTTGTAAGTTTCGGTTGTTTGATTTTGTATTTTGATTGGAACAGAAGGACTTTATCTCCTTTCTTGAATTCTTTTCTGATTTTTAATTTCCTATCATGCCAAACTTTTGTTCTAGCTTTATAAAGATGAGAATTTTCATAAGCATGAAAGCGTAGCTCGTCTAATTCATGAAGTTGAAACATACGTTTTTCACCGGCTGCAATTAAATCTAAATTACAGTTTTTAAGTGCCCAGTATGCACGGTGTTCTATTTCAAAAGGTAGGTGACATGTTTTAGCATATATTAGCTTGTATGGAGTTGTTCCAGTTGGTGTTTGTAAGCAGTCCTAAAAGCCCATAGAGCATTGTCAAGTTTCCTTGACCAAACAGTAGGGTTGTCCTTTACTGTTTTTTCAAGTATTCTTTTAAGAGCTTTATTAGTATTTTCGACTTGACCACTCGTTTGAGGGTGATAGGATGTAGAGAATCGATGGTTGACTCCATATCTTTTCATAGCCTTTTCCATCATTTTATTGCAGAAATGAGTTCCTCTGTCGCTTATGAGAGCTTTTGGCATACCAAAAAGACAAAAGAGTTTTTTGAGAAATGATATAATAACTTTGGCATCATTTGTTTGAAGAGCTTGGGCTTCTGCCCACTTTGAGACATAGTCGACAGCGACTAGGATGTATTCGAATTTTGATGATTTAGGAAAAGGTCCCATAAAATCTATACCCCATATGTCAAAAATTTCACATACTTAAATGTAATTCATGGGCATTTCATCCCTTTTGGAAATGTTTCCAGGTTTCTAACATGCTTCGCAAAGGCGAACTAGAGTATGAGCTTCTTTCAGTATTGTTGGCCAATAGAATCCTGATTCAAATACTTTTTTAGCAGTAGTGGTCGCACCATAATGTCCACCGGTAGGTCCATGGTGAAATTTATCAAGAATGGCACGAGTTTCGGGTCCAGATACATATCTACGGATTATCCCATCAGGATATATTTTGAATAGGTATGGTTCATCCCAAAAATATTTCTTTAAGTCTGAAAAGAATTTATTTTTCTCTTGGTGAGTCATTCCCTTTGGTAATACATTCCCCGCCAGATAGTTTGCAAGGTCTGCGAACCATGGCGTTTCTGGAGAACTAATTCCATTAAGAGTTTCATCGGGAAAGTTTTCATCTATTTCAATTTCTATTTCTTCGTCTTCTTTTTCTATATGAGACAAATGATCGGCTGCTACGTTCCAGCACCTTTTTTGTCTTTGATTTCTATATCAAATTCTTGTAAAAGCAATATCCAACGAATAAGACGTGGTTTAGCATCTTGCTTTTTAAATAGATATTGAGAGCGGAATGATCTGTATATACCACAGTTTTAGACAGAACTAGATATGCACGGAATTTGTCAAATGCAAATACTACGTCCATGAGTTCTTTTTCAGTAACCATATAATTTTGTTGAGCAGTGTTAAGCGTTTTACTAGCAAAGTAGATAGGATGGAAATGTTTACCATCTTTTTGTCCTAAAACAGCTCCGACTGCGAAATCGCTTGCATCACACATTAATTCAAATGGTAAATTCTAATTTGGACTTATTATGATTGGTGTGCATGTGAGATTTTCTTTAAGAGTTTCGAAAGCTTTGTGACATTCATCATCAAATTCAAATGTGATGTCTTTTTCAAGAAGTTTAGTTAATGGTCTAGCAATTTTTGAGAAATCTTATAAATCGTCGATAGAATCCTGCATGTCCTAAAAAACTTCCAATGCCTTTCACATTAGTAGGAGGTGGAAGTTTTGAAATTACGTTAATTTTTGCTTTGTCAACTTCAAGTCCTGCCCCTGACACTTTATGTCCGAGAACAATTCCCTCTTTGACCATGAAGTGGCACTTTTCCCAATTAAGGACAAGATTTGCAACTTCGCAACATTGAAGCATTTTATCTAAATTACTTAGGCATTTATCGAAAGAATTTCCAAAGACAAAAAAATCATCCATGAAGACTTCCACAGATTCTTCAATCATATCATGAAAAATTGCTATCATACACCTTTGAAAAGTAGCAGGTGCATTACATAAACCAAAGGGCATACACCGATAAGCGTAAGTTCCGAAAGGACATGTAAACGTTGTTTTTTCTTGATCCATTGGATCAATTGGTATTTGGAAATAACCGGAAAATCCATCTAGAAAACAAAAATATTCATTTCCCACTAGTCTTTCTGATATTTGGTCCATGAATGGGAGAGGAAAATGATCTTTTGCGGTTGCTTCATTCAGTTTTCTGTAACCAATACACACGCGCCAACCAGTGACAGTTCTAGTTGGGACAAGTTCGTCATTTTCATTTGTTACAACTGTGATATCACCTTTCTTGGGTACACAATGAATAGGACTTACCCATGGGCTATCTGCTATTGGGTAAATAATACCTGAGTCAAGAAGTTTGACTGCTTCCTTTTTAACAACTTCTTTCATATTCGGATTCAGTCTCCTTTGCTTTTGAACAACTGGTTTCTTATCATCCAACAACTGAATTTTGTGTTTACAGTAAGATAGACAAATTCCAGGTGTGTCACTTGTTTTCCAAGCAAAAGTGATGAGACGAAAAATGTTACGTTTTTAGGGGTCGGTTTGAGTCCTAATTCGTATGTTTTTGGTTTGGATTTCACCCAAAGTCGTTTCTTTTCTCATTTTAGGTACTTTTGAAGGGAAAATCACAAAAGAAGCATTTTCGGGCGTTTTCGGAGTGAAAAAGTGCGGAAAACAACAAAAACTCAAAAGACCTTGAAGATTACAGAAGGTGACGCCGTCAGGAACAAGTGAAGTCCAGAATTGGAAAAATACTCGTGACGGGCCAGAGAGTTCGTAGTGCAAATTGGTGACGCCGTCAACCAAGGCCGTCAGATCTGGAACCAGCAATTCATTGTTCTGGTTGGTCAATCAATCTACAAAAATTGCAATACATACTAGAACTTAGCTACCTTTAAAAGACATCAACAGATCCACTGGTATGCACAAGGTGAAGACCCCCATTTGAGATCCATTACAGCAAAATAACAAATTTACAGCTTTGAACACTATTATTACTTTTATTCAAGTAGTATAAAATCATTCGGAGTCTTTTAACTTTAGCCACAAAGTTTAACACACGATTACAGCTTGGAAATGAAGGTTTTCTCTTTTGCTTCTGGCTGATATTACCTCTTTTAAATCATCCGATAAAAGTATGGAGGAGTTCCAAGTAGCAACGTAATCCAAACCTTGTTGCAATGATGACATGCTTATTAATAGCACATTTTTTGTCCCGATCACAGCAAGTGGAGATTTTGACACAATCCCTGTGAATTACCACACTTATTTTTGTGTGTTAGCAGCTATCACATAATGATCAGTTCACGCAATTAAACAACTACTCGAGACTGGGAGAGTCGTTCATATACTGTAATGCTATAACATTTACAAAAATGATGCTTTATCTCAGATTTATCTTTGATACTTTATCAAAGATTATGAGTTTGGTTTAATGACTGATCTGTTACACTAAGTTTATGTGTATCTTATAGATTGTGATCTTGCACAGATTTTAGACCTATCCCTTTATCCCATTTCACTCATTCTCTTTAAAAATTTACTAGCTACATCAAACCACCAACCCTCTTTCACTCATGGCAACTGTTGTGCTACTATTTTCTTTCTTCTTGTGCTTTTTGAAGTTTTACAAGGAATTCACTCTTTTGCACAGATTTCCAAACTCTGGTTGGAGTTTATCTGCGATTTAAGGAGCGCCATTGAGGTTAATTATTTCAAATAAGGAGATTATGATCGTCTATGGCTTTTGTTCAGAAACATGAAGGTATGTAAGATAATCTTATAAGGAAAAAAGGACCAGCTTTGTTTTAGTATGCCTAAACATTTACCATCAGGTTTAAATGTAGCACACCATTGAGTGTTGACTCTTAAAAAACTACCTCAACATTTCTTCTTCCTTCAATTCAACCCATAGTTAGTGCTTTCTCCGCCTCACCCTTTCACACTTACTACATTGCAAGTTATTTTTTACTACGTATATTTATTATCCACAACTACAACTAGCTAGAAGATGTAACTTACATTTTCATTGGTTATTTTGTTTTTGTATTTGTAGCTCAAACGACTAGCTGGTGAGATTAAAACGGTTGAGTGCTTGGAGCTGAAGAGGAGCTTGATGCTGGTATAAGTAATGTTAACAACGGGTCATGAAGCAATGCAAGGAAGAAACTGGTGCACTGGATTTCGTAGACAAAATATATTTATAGTTAAGTATCATACATGTTTAGTTTATTATGAAATATTAAGGGGGTGCTTGGTGGAGGGTTATATGGCCTAATCAATGGCAAAGAATATGAATCATGGTGTTTCATTACCCACTAAATTGAGGGGATTGCTCATTACATTGTTTTGCATTCCCTTTGCATTCCCCCTAATTTGAACCAAGCATGCCCTTAGTATGTGATAATGGAAGCTATTGTATGTACTCTTTTTGCTAGATCGATACAGTAGTAAACAGATGATATTTGTTACTCATTTTCAATATATTTTTTACATGTATATATAGATTGCAAATTGAACTCAAGTGACTAGAAAATATCAAAATAGTACTCCATAAACTGCATTTATAGTTTTGCTAAAAAAAAAAACTGCATTTATAGTAACAACAACCTTTCGGTTTGACTTTTTTGTTTTTTAACTTTTAGGTGTTCACGGAATGAACATGGGCTACTAGAGTGTTTACCGTTGACTGCATACCTTGCCTATTTAAAAGTATCTATCAGTTGAGTAAGATGATACAATTCATGTTTATTATTTTAATAGTTATAAACCAAATTGTTTATCGTATCATTTACATTTACTTATTATTCTCTGTGTAAAATACTCGACATATTTGTGAGCGTTGTTTGTTAATTTATTCGTGCACGTATCCGTAATGAATAATTTCTTTAAAAATCCCCATGATTCTACGGTTCTATAATCTAGTTAATAATAAGCTTAAGCCCAAAAACTAAGATGAGACAAAGACCCCGTAAACATTGGAACAATAATGTTTTTTTCTTCTTTTTATTTTCCTAAGTCTTATTTTCAAAATCAAATACCATAAACAATAAAAGCATTCTAAATTTTTTACGAACTTATTACCATGAAGTTTCGTCTCAACTCTTTTTGAAAGTTTATAATAACAACTTTAATTGAATGTGAAAAGGTAAACTCAATCAAAATACAGATTTTTATTTTTATTAAAGAACAAATTTGGAACAACCCAAAAAACGTAAGACAATAAATTTGAGACGAACGAAGTATTATGTATGATGATTTTGTAACTACTTGTTGTTAAAAGTACATAAAATATACAATTATACAAATTTAAGTCGGAAGTAATATTAACCAAACCCATCAGCTTTACGTGAGTGTCACATCACCAAACCCACCACCCAACCATTTTTTAAACAGATCTAATAAAAAACTATATTAAACTTTCATTCATAATTTAAAACATTACACTAAAAATCACACATTAAAAAAAACTAGTAGGGTACCCGCGCGTTGCAGCGGCGGGTACACTGAAATAAAATTTTTCGATAAATAATGCATTTTAGTTTATTATGTTCTTTTTGACAATAAATTTACGGATATCTAGAATTTCGTATAGCCCGTGCCCGTTCGGGCTTGAACCCGTTGGCCCGTGCCTGTTCGGGCTTGAGCCCGTTTGGTCCACGCCCGTTCGGGCTCAAGCCCATTTGGCCCTTTGCCCGTTCGGGCTTGAATATTTGTATAATGTGCTTTATTATTTGTAGTAGTGAAATTTAATGCAGGAATTGTGTTTAATTTGGTTGTACAATATGCTTGATAATTTTTATTTCTTATGTAAGAGATGTTTTAATAACTGTATTAATTGTATTTATTGACCAGTTAAATAATTAATTATATTAAATAGCATTAATGTGGTATTTTATTGTACACTATGCTTCTTGTCTTGGACGTCTGAAAATTATGTGCATTAAAGTGTTGTACACTATGTTTCTTTTCTTGTAAGTAGTAGTCATTATAGTCATTAATAA
>LBNU01003189.1:53788-81849 GCA_014162995.1 Artemisia annua
TTCACCTTTTTTTTAAAAATTAAATATATCTCGCAAACCGTTAATCGTTACGCGAAAAAAAATCATAACATCGCAATGAGAATTAAATTATCTTTCTATAGATATGCACTTCTATATACTTTCGACTGTTTTTTTTTTTTTTTTTTTTCAAAATTTCCGCCTAAAAAAAGCACATTTGATTTTTAAAAATCATATTTTATTTTTACAAATCACATGTGATTTTTACAAATCATATGTGATTTTTCTCGTCGAAAATTTTGAAAAAAAAAAGTTCGTCGAAAGTATATAGAGGCGCGCGCATATCTATAAAAAGATAATTTAATTCTCGTCGCGATGGTGTATTTTTCGTAGCTTGAAGATTTACCATTTGCAAGATATGTTTATTTTTAAAAAAAGGTGAAAAATAGTTTTTATTAATTTTGATGAAAAATGTATTGCTAAGATTGGTTCATTATGATCTACTAGACGAGTACCCGTGCATAGCAACGGGATTTCTAGCAGCAAACAGTTATACTTGTGATGTTATGGCTAAGTATTTCATGTTACATTTATACATAAAACGTAAAATAATTCAAATGTAAGTGAAAAAATTTTAACATACGATAATTCTAATTAAAGAAAAATTATTAAAATGTGTCAACTAACATATTAAAACATTGATAGTATAAAAACAAAACTCCCGGCTAAACAAAAACTTATATTGCATGCATTTAATTGGCAACGGTTCTGCAATGGAACCTCATTAACGATAGACTCAAATATTGTCTTGGTACAACAATAGGACTGAAAATATATTTATTAAGCCTTTCACCTTGGGTTCGAAGTGAAACATAAAAAGTTACTTGCACTTACATAAATTGAGTGTGGTAGCCCGCGCGTTGCCGCGGGAGTGCATTGACACCGGTAAATAAACTAAATATACGCATTCGATTTGCTATTGTCGACATCTGCATACATGCACCATTTGCTGTTGGAGCAACAGAACAGCCCGTTCATCACTTGGGCAAACCAAAAATATTGTAATTAACTCCATTAAACACAATAAATAAAAAATATGGTTTCACTCCATTTGTAATTCGTCAAACAACAAAAGCAAACATACAATCGATATAAATCAATATTTGTAATCAACATCACTTGACTAAAGTCCTCTGTATATTATCATTGGTTGTTCGTCATCATAAATCAATCAATACAACAAAAGCATATCCGGTGTTTTTGCTTTTTCCAAGCATTACGTCTTTGGTTTCGTTGATTTTTGAGGGTAAGTAATGGCTGCTTGCGGCATCCGGATGGTTTGCAACCGTTACCCTACTATGCGCTTCCCTCACTTTATCTGCTACTGCGCCTTCTCTGTCAAACGAATCTAATACCAAACACCAAGTCCAAAACAACCTTATTGCAACACAATATAGTATACAAACCTACCAATAACATGTTTAGTGATTGATTGCAAAACTTATAAATGTGGTAAAGGATGCTAAAAAACGCTTAGGATGCATATTGGTACATTGAGTATAAACATATTTGTTGTTTTACTTGTTGGATCTACACATGCATCACTATAGTTTCATGATAGCTGGGTTCAAGCCAATTATATTAAACTATAATCTAATGCTAAAACCACCCGATTGTAATTTTGAGTTACATGTTAGTAAATTCGAGATTTTGCAAGCAATAGGATGCATATTGGTACATTGAGTATAAATATATTTGTTTTTTTTACTTGTTGGATCTACACATGCATCACTATAGTTTCATGACAGCTGGGTTCAAGCCAATTATATTAAACTATAATCTAATGCTAAAACCACCCGATTGTAATTTTGAGTTACATGTTAGTAAATTCGAGATTTTGCAAGCAATAGCATATTTTATTGACTGATAAACATGAAAATTGGCAGTCTTGGTTAATTCATTACCTCAAACAAACTGATATTCTTATGTCTATAAACAACACATAAGTAACTCAATCATTAATCATTCATAAATAGGTTTGAAGTTCTTATAAGGTATAAGAGGCTAACAACATAAGAAGGCTTTGATCCATAAAGTTTCCAAAAAGAAGCTTGAACCAAACAATTTTGCCATAAAAGATTCAAGCTTATTTCGTTGACAACAACCTACATATTTCTGGGATTCTTATTACATGGGGGCATAAATAGTTTGGAAATGTCTATTAAAACTGATTATCTACTTTATTACTTTTTATGTATTTGTTTCTTTCGAAAATAAGGTTCATATTTGATTGTTTCAATGAGTGTGTTTGCAGCAAACAACATCAAATCTCCAATGTACAAAAACCTCACATCACTAACCTACATCCGTATATCAGTAAAAAAAAAAGAACAGTTGAAGATTATAGACTAATGTGGACTTACCAATTGTCGATAGCTTCCTGTATATTTCTACCATTCAAACCTGACATGCCGCCTCGAATCCAACTCGTTTGGCCAAAAGGGCCGCTAACCTGCCAAACAAATTTCTAATTAAACATGTATGATGTTTCATTATATAACAGTCACTTTGGTAATGTTTGGCATTGCTTTTATGTTCACATAATCATAAATATATTGTGTGTGTAAAAGAATGTAGGTAGGTGTAGGTTAATGGGTCGGAACGGAACAATGCCCATCACTTGTTATCCTTTCCTTGTTACATTCAATATGGCTCCCATATCCTTTAATTACAACCAGATATAGCAAAATAATTGGGCTGGTTGCATATAAAAAAATGGAGGTAAATGACATACACCTGCATATCCAATGACAGGAAGGCATAGGGTGCTTGCTTGCAGATCTTCAATAGCACCATGTATCGCAAAGTTGTTCTCACTTTCTATTGCGGACCGCTGGTTGCGGTAATGAACCTGATACACAGACATAGACAAAAGGATCATTAAAAACTTATGTGACAATATTATGCAATAAAGTTATGTGACAATATTATTGCATAATAGATGTAGTAATTACAACATCTTTTTGAATAGCTGATGAAATTACTACATCTATTTTATTGCATAATAGCTAATGAAAAAAATTTATACTTGATTTATTGAGAATGACTCTTGAATAGCTGATGAAATTACTACATCTATTTAATACGAACGCTATTTGCAGTAATTAGAGGAGGTTTCTTTAAAGGATCGACATTACTGACAAAGAAATCAACACCTGCAATTTTTGAATGTTTGCCCAAGTGATGGACGGCCGAGTGATGAACCTTTTAAATTAAATCTTCAATGAATCCTTAATTATGTGTAGAACACATTTGAACGCCCAAGCGATGGACCTTTTAACTCAAATCTTCAATTAATCCTTAATTCTGTGCAAAACATATTTCACATCACCACAGACCGGAATTGGAATATTCATTATTATATATTATCAAGGTCGTGACAAAAAACTTAATTAGCCATATAGGTAATGTTACCTTTTGATCACTCGATGGCAATGGTTGTAAAACTATTCTATTGTGGAAAACTAGAAGGGGGGGTTGAATAGTTTTACGTCCGATTTAAAATTTATAAAAACAAGTTTGTTTTAAAACTTCGATTCTAGTTTATGTGAATTCAATACTTGCACTATATGAACAATTATTAAGTTACTAACTAACTAAGCAAATATAATACAAGTATATAAGTAATGAAAAGATAGAGTTAGAAAGATCAAACCACGACACAAGGATTTATAGTGGTTCGGCTACAAGGTCACCTTCCTTGTTCCTACTCCACTCCCCGAGTCACCTACTCGAGAGTTTTCTTCACTATGTCAACAAACTCCCTTGTGGCGGAGAAACCTTACACGACTTTCGCTTACACCAATTTAACGACACAAAGCTAGATGTCGGGTTCTAATCCTAGCTAGAACCAATCTCACAACACTTCACAACTTCTACACTACTTGTACACACCACAACTTCTTCACTACTTCACACCACTTCACTACTACACTACTTCTTCTTCTCTACACAACTTCTACTTCACCTAAAACTACTTATTACAAGCACAACACAACTTCACAAATGATTTACACAATATACACTACTAATCTACAATACTTCTTAAACTTGATGTTGAAGGAGTATTCTTCTCTTGCACTTTGGATGAGGATGGATGAGGAGGGATTGAATCACTTGAAACAAGGATTAATAATCTTATGATCAAAGGGTTTTGAAAGATGTTTAGAGAGGATTGGATCTGAAAATTTTAGTGCAAAAGGTGAGGAAAAATACCAGGTTTGAGCAGGTATTTATAGGCAAACTTTTCTGACAACAGGAGCGTGCCGGTCCCCTTAAATGGAGGCCGGCCCCCTTAAAATTAAGGGGGCCGCCCACCTGTAACGGCCAGAAAGTTTGTCTTTTTCTGGGGAAAGTTTATTTGGTGAAAAACTAACTGATTTTGGTTAAAAATTTGAATTCATATATTTAGTATGATTTAAACATTTTCCTTTATTACCAAAAGTGTTTTTCAAAAATTTATAATATGTCTATATTATTTAATAAACTTTGTAGTAATTAATTAAATACTCCTTTGATCATGAAATGTATTAAGCACTTGTTTGTTCATACCTTAAGTGATTTAGTTGGATAAAATGATATAAAATAACTTAATACTTGTTTACGTAGTAATCTTACGTTTAATGTTTTTGCATTTTGTGATCGTCAAAACATAGAGATATCGAAAAATATAAATAACATTTTTATGCATTATTTATGTCAACACCTATGGTGCATCTTTTAAGCATATAAGTCAAGCCTAAATCAAAAGCTTCACTTAATTCATGCAACTCAAACACAACCTCAAATCTCGTCCCTTTCTAATTCTTGTTATGACCATGGGTCGACAACCCATCCTTCAAGAGCCTCCTGAGAAGAGCAAATGAAAATGTTAACTCATCAATAATATGAACAATAGCAAATATTATAGACTAAAAAGACCAAAAGGAACATCCTATAGATAAAGAACACAATTATTATTTTGTTTTGTGTATAACAAAATTTTAAGCGCATAAATGAAACATCCTATACATAAAGAACACATTTTTACAACTTAATTTAACCCAATCAAATCTGTTAGTACAGAAACGACAATTGTGATTTGTGAACAAAGACAAACCTACGAAAGGAGAACCCCCGCAGCAATTTCTTGAACACAGCTTGCAAACCTGAAACTTATAAGAAAATAAATTAAACATTAATCAAGCTAAATCGCCTATAACACACTTAAAACCCACCAAAAACTCAAGTAGACCAGGGGTGTTTGGATTAGCCTAAATTGCCGGCTTATGGGTTTATTTCATAATGAAAAAAAAGCCAATAAGCTCATAAACATCAAGGAAAATCTCATCAGGTATTCAAGAGTCATTCTCAACAAATCAAGTACAAATTTTTTTCCTCCCCGTCTACACCCGACCACTTTATCGCTGCTATACCAGCCACACTCGTAAACAAACATTAATATAATGCATCACCTATCAGTGTAACTACATAGTTTGCTATAAAACTTCTAAGGCACCCTATAGCACCATCAAAACAAATTAAGATCCTGAACAGTAAAAATTACAAAAATCTCACCTTCACCCTGATAATGACATAGACGTAAAGAAAGCTTCATACGAATTTAGTTGTAAGAACTTCCTAAAAAATAAAAAATTAACACATAATAGCAAATTAGCAATCAATTTCCTCCAAAATCATAAAAATTCAAAAACTAATAGAAGCACATACCTGTAGTTCTTCTTCGACACCTTGAAAGGCTGTTAATTTAATGTCAAATAATTAGGCCCCAATTCATTTTTAATCATCAAACAATAAAACACCATCCATGGTGATTTTGAAACCGATTGAATCAATTTTGTGTTTTTTGGAATCGGTGATTTAGAAACTAATTTGAAACTGATTTCATTTTGATTTTGAAATACAATTGGTCATAGGTGGTGTTAATGCTTAACAAAAATAGGGTGACATTGATGGATGAATCTCGACATTAATTATAGAATTGAATTGGAGTGATTGAGGGAGCGTAGTTTTAAGCGTATGCAAGAAGCTGTTGTTTTGCAAGGGCATTATGGGGATTGACTGAAAATTCAGTTTTTCCACTTTTCCACTTTGACCATTTCTCTATTATATGTAGTAAAGATAATAAATAAATAAATAAACCCTTAAATTAAGCTCCACGGGAAAGGTGGACCAAATCGGCATGAAGGTTTTGATGTGTGTCTGACGATTTAATTTGTCTAATAACTTCTAATATTTGTTCGTACGAGGTCCTCCTCACGATGTTGTTCCTACGGATAAAAGTCGGGAGATATCGCCTTTGCTTTGTGTTTTCGAATCATATTAGGTAAATAATGCATGTATATAGTGCACTAGGGTTGAGCAACGGGTTAAAACCGAACCGAAACCGACAAAGGAGAAAACGTGAATCGAGAACCGAACCGAGAAATAGCTATCGAAACCAAAACCGAACCGAATAAGGTCGATCCTGTTCGGTTCTCGTTTGTTTAGCTATTTCAAACAGAAAAAATGTGTTGTGACCCGAACCGAAACGACAAAAACCGAAATAATTATACAAAACCGAAACCGAACCGAAAAAGGTCAATTAGTTCGGTTCGGCCCGATTTCGGTTGGTTTGTCGGTTCGCGTCGGTTTTCGGATGATTTGCTCAGCCCTAATGCATACATCATATTCTTTTTCTTTCGATGAGTTTGTGAACATATGATTCAGAGTCCGTTTGAAAAATGATGAATGAGACATATTTTGTTTGAATTGTGTAGATATTCAGAAAGATGATGTTGGAAGTTGTGAATAAAAATGATGAGTATGAGGGTATTTATGATAAAATAAAATGATAAATTAAAAAGTAAAAAGGTTTTTTTTTTTTTTTTTTTTTTTACATTCACAAAATAGAAACTTTGGGGATTTTTCTATATTGAGGATGCACTTGGTTAGGTAGTGGTGACTACCAAACTTTAGTCAAAAACCACCGACCGCGCGCGGTCATGGTCGGTATGTGATGGCCACTACGTGTGATAGTGCCAAGTGATGGGGTCATCAACAAATGTTTAGGATTATTATTTTTACAAACTAGTTTTAAATCCCTCAACATGGGGAGTGCTTTGACATGGTTTGCCGCAATTCGATATACTTTTTTTTAAGATTTAAGATCATTTGAGGACAAAATTTTTTTTACATACCAAGGGACTAATCTCCACCCTCTATCTTTCTTTGATCTAATGGATAAGATTAATCACAACAATTTAAAAAACCCACTTTTATCCCTTTTTTCAAATGTTAATATCTTTCAAACCGTTAAGCGAAAAAAAATACCGTTACGACGAGTATTTAATTATCTTTCTATAGATAGGCACTTTGATATACTTTCGACAAATTTTTTTTTTCATTTTTTTCATGGTTTTTTTTGTTACCAAAAAAATCACATGTGATATTACATATCGCATGTGATATTACACTAATATCACACGTGATATTACATATCACATGTGATTTTTTCGGTAACGAAAAAAAACGTGAAAAAAAAACGATATACTCTGACCAAACTATCTTATATAGCTTATTAAGGGCTTAGCAGTCTTGGATAAATCCTAAACTACTAACAATGAATCACTGAATTACTATGTTTAAGTATGCGGAATTTACTTAACAAATCTAAGAAGAATAACAAACTTCAACGATTATATTAACACCTTGAATCTGCTTATCGAATACAGACTCACAAACAACCCTAATATCTCTAATATCAAACTTTAGCTTATCTATAAAATCGTATATCTCTAATGTTGAACTAGGGATCCTTTTATAGGCACAAGGAAAACCCTAGTCGGTTTACAATACTTGAACGACAAGTAAACTAACTCTAACTTTAGAATATTCTAGAATTTAGATAATATTCCTAATCTAATCTTTGCATGTCGTCAGTCTTTTAATCCTTTGCAGTACTTTGACTTTATTCAACGAGCAGCACTTTGATCTTGAGCAGTACTTTGACTTATATACTTAAGCAGTACTTTGATGTCCAGCAGTACTTCAACATTTATACCCTAACAATCCTCCCCTAACTTGAATTCTACTTGTTTGACTTCAAGTTTCTATTTGTAATCTTTATCTTCAAGGAAAGGTTATATCTTTGAAAGACACACTCGTTGTTTTGTTATCATTAGTATGTAGTATCTGCAATCTTTATCAGCAACAATTCTTTGTCTTTACAGCAACTTAATTTCTTCTCAGCTACTCAGCAACATAAGATACATCAAATCATGTTAAGTTTCATACTATTCTCATCACTTCCAGGTGTGTTAATTCCTGTGAGAGGTGGATCATTGAAAATTAATGGATTTTGATGTCTTTTTACCAAAGCCATTAACTCTGGCGTAGCCAATGTTTAAGTTAAGTAAACCATGGTACATTGATAACCATATGATTTTTAGCAAATCATCAACTATCAACGGATTTGAGTAGTCTTTACCAAAAGCCGTTTGCTTATGGACTAGTTAGTTCTTTTATCACAACCATGGTGAACTAATTACCATATAAATGGATTTTCCACAGCCTTTACCACAAACCATTTTCTTTTGGGCTAGTCAACTCTTCACTTTATCACAGATATGGTGAGTTGAAACCATACAATTTTTAGTAAATTGCCAACTAAAAATGGATTTGATTATCACATCAGAGCCGTACCCTCATGATGAATCAAACTCTTTCTTGTCTGTTAAACATGGTGAGTTGAATACCATTTATTGTGTAGCACAAGTACTAACACCATGTATATCTCCAAAAACAATTTGTTGCTATAATTCCTTGTGCTTCAAAAAGTATTTTGCACATGACAAAAATTGTTATTTCAAAAAGACTTTACTGGTTTTAGGCTGCAAGCAGTACTTTGTGAAAGTACTGTTTGATCAACAGTACTTTGAATAAATTACTTGTTTATTCAAAAGATTTTAAACAATTAAGATCATACCAGTATTTACTAATCATCATCCTTCAAAATTGTCCAATTGATGAACAAATTTATCACCATTAGAGCAGTTTCATCCTCTTGCTCTACTTCCATACCATGATCCAGCATCCTCATCATCAGATCTCTTGTAAGAGGAAATCTCCTTTCTGCTAGCATATGGATCATAGTACCATCTTCCAACTCTAAGACATGTACACCAGCATTTGCAAAGAATCTCCAACTTTGAATCTCCCAGACTTCTTGATTCTTCCAAATATCAGTTGTGCTTGTCTCTTCTGTTTCCCACATTGTTGTCAGATCTCCCAGCAACACTACACCAATTCCATTGAGTGGAATGTGTTCAAAATAAGCTTGAATCTGTTGATGTAGATGAAACAAATCTTCTCTGTCTATAAGGTGCAATACATCTACCAACAAATTAAATGCTCTAAAGCTGTCATCTTCTCTATGGAAAACAAAATACTCTCCATCTTTTTCAGATTCTATTACTTCCAAATCTGATATCTTAGCCTTTGTAACAGCATCTTCTTCTGACTTTGGAAACTCAAAGTCAACAACTCTTAGATAATTCCTCAGTTCATCAATTGTGTTTGCTCTTAATTCCACTTCAGATTTAGACTTCTTTGATGACTGTAATTTAGTTGTTATTCTTTTCCTTTTATTACTAGCTTCCATCATCTGTTTTCCTTCTTCAGTATCATAACCAATAATGCCAGCTACTTGTCTTTGATATTCTTCTCTGACAGCATTATATAAATCCTTCATTTCTTGATACTTTAACTTCTGTAAACCTTTATATCCTCGACCTTTCAAATAACTCATATAAAAATTTCTTTCTTGAGCTTTTGTCATTGGCCTTCTTTGTTGAACAACAATCTCTCTTTCTTTTTCAAACTCAGCATCAAGTTCTGCTTGTAACTTTTTAGCAGCTTCTTCACCTTTAGCTTCTTGAATAGCCCTTATTTGTGCTAAAGTGAATTCCTTCTTCTTCTTCTTTTTCTCTGGTTCTACCAAGACTCCTTTTCCTTTGTCTTTAGGATCAACTTCTTGAGTAGGCTGTGGAGAAGATTGCAAATCTTGAGTTTGTTCAACTCCAGGAATAACAATACCTCCAGGTCTGGATATATTTAACGTAATCTGAGCTATTGTCTCTTCATCACTGTTAGTAGGCTTTATTATCTCTTTTTCTTCCTGAACTGGATTGGATGGACCCACATCTTCTTCAAAATCTAAGGTCCTTGGTGTTCCTAGAAACTGCCTCACAGTACCTTGAGCAATATCTTGATTAGCAATATCTTGAGCAAGACCAACACTAGTACCTTCCAAGTCCAATTCTTCTGTATCACCACTTCTAACTTGAATGTCAGCTTCTTGAAGATTTATTTGCTCAGTCTCATCACTCTTTCTTTCAACAGTATCTTGATGAGGAATGTGTTCTTCAAGTGGTGTCTGTGGAATATTGAAACCAGTATTAACAACATCTTGATCAACAACATCAGTACTTTGATCAACAGTCTTTTCATCTACTGTCTTTTGATTCAGAATAGTATTTTCATTAACAGTATCTTCAAAGACAGCATCTTCATTCAAATTCACATCTTCCTTATTCCTCCCCAATGTGAATGAAGATAGCTTTCTTAGCCTCCTCCTCTTAGACTTAAACTTCTGGAGACCTTCTGGATGTTGTTGAATGAGAGACTTAACTAATTTCTTCAACTCCTTATAATTCTTTTGAAGAATTTCCATAGCAGTAGCTTGAACATCATAAGCTCTCTTCAACCTCTTCAACTCTCTTGTCAAGGCATAATTATCCAGAACCTCCTCTTCATCAGGTGTAACCTCATTAGCCATTATTCCCTCATCTCCTCCAGATGTCTGAGAACCATCTGTGGGAGTATAATCATTGGGAGTGGGTGGTTGATTTATACCATGATCTGAATCTTCAATAGCAGTACCTTGCAAAGAAACAGTCTTTTCTGTTGAAGCAGTCTTTTCTCTTGAAACAGTCTTTTGAGAGATTTTCTTGAATTGGTGAAGAAGCAATGTGTTGAGAGACATCTTCTCCATTTGAAGGTGACCTCTCAGACTGTTGAGAATCATCTTGAGATGGAGTGGGAGCAGAGTCTGAATGTTCAGGTGCATCCTCTGAATCTTCATGAGCAGCATCTCTAACAACTTGTGCTACCTCCAACATGTGAGCAGTGAGAGGTGTATCCCTACCAGAAAATTTAGCACTCTTGGTGGCCATGAAGGTAAATACCTTATCAGGAAGAGTAACAACTGGCAAAAAGTTCTGAGGCTTAGGAACACCTTCAAGCTGTTTATTCAAAAAGACTTGTATGAACCTGGGATGCATAAAAAATGGAGAACCATTCTTGATGTGTTTAAGCATACCATCAAGTATCATCCAAGAAAAATTGAATAGCTGATTAGTAGCTAGTCCTACCAAGGCAGATGCTATTGATTTGGGAAACTCATTCCAAGCAGTACTCTTGTTGCTTAGACAATGAAGTAGGACATGGATCAAATATTTCCAATGTGGACTGAATAAGGGTTTGTCAAAGGTAAGCTTGCGAAGTGAACCCTCATATCCAATATCCCTAAGTATCCCAAAGTANAGTATCATCCAAGAAAAATTGAATAGCTGATTAGTAGCTAGTCCTACCAAGGCAGATGCTATTGATTTGGGAAACTCATTCCAAGCAGTACTCTTGTTGCTTAGACAATGAAGTAGGACATGGATCAAATATTTCCAATGTGGACTGAATAAGGGTTTGTCAAAGGTAAGCTTGCGAAGTGAACCCTCATATCCAATATCCCTAAGTATCCCAAAGTACCTCTTTAGCAAAACAAGCAGTACCTTGTTCATCATTAAACTGAAGGTCTGCTCTTATAGTAGCCTCTGTAATTCGAATATTACGCCCAACAACCTTAGCCGTAATAAACCAAATATACATCTCCTCACATCCAGCTTTAGCCGTAGCCCAAAACTCTTGAATCCAAGGTTCAATAACATCAGGATTGACCAAGATAGCATAATTGATTGACGAACCAGTGAGAAAATCAATTATATCATGAAAATCAACATTCAATTCCGTTTTATCCAAATTAGCTACCATATTGTGACGATTACAAGTGGAACGAGCCATTGTTGTATGATTGAGAAAGTAAGTAAGAGAGCGGCGAAGGTTATGTTTATAAAAAGTGGGATGCTAGTTATAAGGAAAGAGAAAAATCTGGTAGGGTAAAGTATATATGGGTAAGATTTAAAAAATTGAATCCCAATAAATGAGCAAACCGTTATTTTTTAGCCCTTATTCCTTTCCAAGAAAACCAAATAATTTTTACCACACTTTTGTTACCGTTGGAATAGTAACAGTACTTCCAACGTCAGCAAAGCAGTACCTTCATTATAGCCGTTGAACAGTACTTTTAGCATCCAAAACCCATTTGCCTATAAAAAGACTCTTCATACACACTTTACTTCATCACAAAAACATATCAAAAGCTTCAAAAACTTATCTTCATCTTTCAAAACCATAAATTCACTATGAGCAACTTTCCAGTGGTTTATATCTCATCTGATGACTCTAGTGACACAGAGATTGAGTATTATTCTGACTCTGATTCTGATTCAGACTCGAAGCCAGGATGGAGTGATTACTTTCCTCCTACTGCATCAAGCTCAAACCAGAGGAACTCTAAGAGAAAGGCACCAACTGCTGCTCCAGCTACAACACTATCCAAAGAACTGCCAAGAGCCTTGAACCAAGCTTTAGAGGCTGCCCTGAAGAACATGAAGATTCCTGTGGAAGAGAAGCCTGGAAGACTAGAGAAACCTCCAATGCAAGTGCTTTTCCTTGCTTGTCCAAGAAAGCAAGCATTTTTTGATGAAAAGAGAAAGAAAGCTCAGAAGGCAAAGCACAACTACCAGGGCAAAGGGAAAAAGCCTATGGAGTAGTTTATGTAGGTTTTAGGTTGAGTAGGATTGATGTAGGTTTGCTTGATCATGTATCTCTGTTGATGTAATGACTGTGGTCTTGAAGATGAATGTACTTCAACTTTTTTTTTTTTACATTCACAAAATAGAAACTTTGGGGATTTTTCTATATTGAGGATGCACTCGGTTAGGTAGTGGTGTCTACCAAACTTTAGTAAAAAACCACCGACCGCGCGCGGTCATGGTCGGTATGTGATGGCTACTACGTGTGATAGTGCCAAGTGATGGGGTCATCAACAAAGCTTTAGGATTATTATTTTTACAAACTAGTTTTAAATCCCTCAACATGGGGAGTGCTTTGACATGGTTTGCCGCAATTCGATATACTTTTTTTTTTAAGATTTAAGATCATTTGAGGACAAAACTTTTTTTACATACCAAAGGACTAATCTCCACCATCTATCTTTATTTGATCTAATGTATAAGATTAATCACAACAATTTAAAAAACCCACTTTTATCCCTTTTTTTCAAATATTAATATCTTTCAAACCGTTAAGCGAAAAAATATACCGTTACGACGAGTATTTAATTATCTTTCTATAGATAGGCACTTTGATATACTTTTGACAAAAAAAAATTTTTCATTTTTTTCATGTTTTTTTTTGTTACCAAAAAAATCACATGTGATATTACATATCGCATGTGATATTACACTAATATCACATGTGATATTACACTAATATCACACGTGATATTACATATCACATGTGATTTTTTCGGTAACGAAAAAAAAAAGTGAAAAAAACGATTTTTTTTTTAAAGTATATCAAAGTGCCCATCTATAGAAAGATAATTAAATGCTCGTTGCGATAGTGTAATTATTTTCGCTTAACGATTAACAGTTTAACAGATATTTAAATTATAAAAAATAAGTGAAATATTAAAATACTTTTAATCTCAACCATTGATTTCTTTTTAGATGAATAGTGGGGATGAGTCCCTTGGTATATAGGAAAAGTTTGGTATGTAAAATAACTATTTTTTTTTATTGTTCTCTAAATAAAAGTATTACAAACTATAATAATAATAAGATTTAAGATCATTTGAGGATAAAACTATTTTTACATACCTAGGGACTAATCTCCACCCTCCATCTTAATTTGATCTAATGGATGAGATTAATCCCAACGATTTAAAAAACCCACTTTTATCATATTTTTTTTTCAAATATTAATATCTTTCAAACCGTTAATCGTTAAGCGAAAAAAATATACCTTTACGACGAGCATTTAATTATCTTCCTATAGATAGGCACTTTGATATACTTTTGACAAAAAAAAAAATCATTTTTTTTCATTTCGTTACCGAAAAAATCACATGTGATATTACATATCACATGTGATATTACACTAATATCACATGTGATTTTTTCGGTAACGGAAAAAAACATAAAAAACCAGAAAATTTTTTTTTGTCGAAAGTATATCAAAGTGTCAGTCTATAAAAAGATAATTAAATGCTCGTCGCGATGGTGTAATTATTTTCGCTTAACGATTAACGGTTTAAGAGATATTTAAATTATAAAAATTATGTGAAATATTAAAATACTTTTAATCTCAACCATTGATTTCTTTTTAGACGAATAGTGAGGATGAGTCCCTTGGTATGTAGAAAAAGTTTGGTATGTAAAATAACTCTCCTCTAATAATAATAATAAGATTTAAGATCATTTACATACCAAACTTTATTAACATACCAAGGGATCAATCCCCACCTTCCATCATCATTTGATCTAATGGTCAATATTAAACCCAGCATTTACACTACAAGGGTATTTTGGTCAAGTATATATACCAAAACTTAGATCTCTCCTTCTGTAAACCGTCATAAAACACACACAAACACACTTTAGTGTGTGTTCTCTCTCTCCCTGCTTCGCTCCATTCAATCGCAACTTCAATAACCACTTTCTAAAACCTAATTTCGATCATTAACTCATCAATTGATCATCAAAATCATCTCTTTTCATTATCATCATGTTAATAAACAACCATGATTTGGATTAGATTCGATTTATGATCTGCTTCATCAAGGTAATCGATCACAATCAAATTGTTAATCATCAAATCTGAAGCTATAGGATAAATTATAATCTAATTCATTCTGATTTTTTGAAGAAAAAAATTAGGTTTTATGGATTTCAAAAAAAATTGGGGGAAACCTAGGCGGATCTTAAGGCTCAGTATAAAGAAGAGATTACTGCATACAAAACATCGATAAAATACCAAATGCTATTAGTAAGCTCGTAGTTACTTATTTCATGATTTTGTTCATATCATGTATTGAAATGATTTTTGTGAAGCTTTATTAGTGTATATAATGTGCGATTCCAATTTAGTTGAAAGTCATAAGAGAATTAAGCAATTTTATGTGATTTGAAACTAGTGTTAGAAACTCTTATTTTATATATGTTCTTTGTTCAATATATCACATGTGATGTTCAACTAGGATAAGTATTAGATATGTTGAAACACTTGTTTTAAATAAGTTGTTTGTTAAATCACATGTGTTGTAAAACTTGGATTAGGAACCAGTTTTTAAAACTAAACGGTTAAAAAAAGTCAAATAAGTATGACTAGAACACATGAGATTGTGGCTCATATGTCAAAAAGAATTTTATCGATTGGTTCATGAAAAGGACTGTAAGGCGACAAATCACATACTTCAGAAAGCTTGTTTGGTGCCTAGTCTCTACAGAGTGGTTCTCACGACGAACACCGCTAGCCTTTAGAATTATAATTTCAATGCTATCTCCCTGTAAAACATAAAATATAGGATATGTTAGGAGCAAAGGAGAAATCAAAGGGACCGTTTAAGTGGTTAACATGGCGCACACATTCTATACACCAGCTTTAATGATCTTATAAATTATCAAAGAACATTCTAATTTAGAAATCAAATTGTTTTAGTTCTTTCACATAATACAAAAAAACTGAGGTGACATGAACCAATAGCTAGGAAAAAGATTTTTTTTCTTCATAAAACCATATATCCTTTAGATGACATATACGAGCTGTTTGATTATGCACACAAGCTAATTCTTGCAACTTTAGTAGCAATAATCAGTTTCAGCGTTAAGTAAAAAGCAATAAGAATTATTTTTCAATTATCCGGGCTCGAACTAATCAAGACTTTGAGAGGCGTGTAAGGCATGGGTAGAGAATTCACTAGTTACATAAATGTAAAAACTCCTAAACATCCATAATTTTAATAAACTTTTTATCTGCAAATCACAATATTTACATGGAAATAACACACATTCCAACATCCCCTTAGCATTATAAACTTGTAGGTATCATTTAATCGTGGGTGTCATCATGAATGAAGATACGAATGCAGGTACCATTCTTTTGAGCACTACATTGCATTATATCACTTCTTGCATTTCATATAAAAAAATGTTCAATGATGGACATTAATTATATAAAGCTTAAGCAATCAAAATGGAAACAGAAAACAAAAACTTAGTGTAGATTTGCTGATGAAAAACAAGTCTTCACCAAATCAACAGCTTCAGTTTATGAAAGCGGTGTCACAGTGTCCTGCACACTAGTAAAAGAAGTTATATGAAACATATAACATTTTAATCACTTAATTTTGAGAATGTGATTTCCGAAGTCGAGAAATATGAATGATTTGGTCATTTTGATTTAACTCTATATAATTGTCCAGTCCATATCACTGTGATTGGGCTGGCATATGTGAGAATGAGTTGGTGTTTTTTATCGATTGCATGTTCCTCGTGTTTTTAACAAATAGTTGATCCTTTTTCATTCATCAAAAGATATAGGTAAAAGTTAAAAACGTAAACACAAGAATATACGTGTAGCTAGTCGATATTTTGTGTCAGATTTAGTGGAAAATGATGCAAACGGTGCCATGATTTCAGAAAAATTATATATGATTAAACCTGACGTCATCTTTATTTGTCTGCTTGAATTTCAGGTGGTGCGTAACATTACATATTAAGGCGTTGGAAAAAGAATATCCTACTAGTTGATTTAAGGAAAAGAAGGAACAATTATGGTGAAAAGAGAAGCTATCGAAAGTATAAAACCTTGCCGAAGAAGCAACTTATTTAGTGGACGAGGGTGTGTATTTGTTGAGCAAAGGCGAAAAAAATTTACAGGCTCTTGTTGAAAAGTTGAAATCACAATAAAAGTACTTGCAACATACCAAATAGATCAATAACGACTGCATACGATGTTACATTTATTAAACGTCTTTACCATTTACTGTTTTAGTACTTATTTTTTTTCTTAGTTATAATTTAATGATTTATTAATGATTCTGGGATTGTATATATAATTGGATGTGGTTGCTTGAATTCTTACAACTTTACATGTCTAATTTTATGGATATGTTAAAAATCACATATGTTTTTAAGCGATATCACATGTGATTTTAAGTGATATCACATATGAATTAACATATGATTGTATATATCACATGTGATTTTAAGTGATATCACATATGATTTTACATGTGATTGTATAGTAAAAAATCACATGTGATTTTAAGCGATATCACATATGATTTAACATGTGTCTGGTAATAATTTGAATATTATGTGCGATCATGCATTTGTGTCAAACAGAAACACAATGGGATATCACATATGATTGTATAGTAAAAAGTCAAATATGATTGTATAGTAACATGTGATTTTAAGCGATATCATATATGATTATATAGTAAAAAAGCGATATCACATATGATTGTATTTTAAAAAAGCGATATCACATTATCACATATGATTTTATAGTAAAAAATCACATGTGATTTTAAGTGATATCACATATGATTTAACATGTATCTGGTACTAATTTGAATATCATGTGCGATCATGCATTTGTGTCAAACAAAAACACAATGGGAGCACATCAAAATCAGGAAAACACATTGTAGTTGCTTTGCCATTCGATTCCAGATTATGGTTTACCAAAAGAAATACATATATAGCTTTTCAAAATCTTACATAAACTAATACCTAGTAGGTAACAAAGTAAGATACATAAATCCATGTCAAAATAACAAGTTTTTTAGTTTACCAAATCTTACATATAGCAAACCAAATGCCTAAGACTAAACCTAACAGCTAAACTGCACTATCCACATGTGACACATGAGTTTACTCTCATCTTCATTAACTCTCTTTGCTTTCAACTAGTATCTCAATATCTCAGCTGCTAGCTTCTTTTTTCCTGCATTATAAAATCATGTATTATTATACTATCATATGTGATTTTAAGCAGCTAAATATAAGCAAATCACCAAGTAATTTGCAAGTTTATATTATAAGTCTTACAACATGTGATTTTCCTCCACTATCACATTGATTATTCATAGTAAAACATCACTGAGATAATGGGTACCTTTGTCATCAGCATGCCCTTTGATGTAGTTGTTTTCAGAAAGCCACTGACAAAACACCATATTTATCAAATCGGTTTCTTCTTCTGATTCCATTCAAAGTCCACAATCCAATTTTGATGGAATATATCCCGAGTAGCTTTACAAGTGAAGCATTAAGACACCGCAAGCTCCATTTCTTACCTTTATAAATGTATCATGTCAAATGACGTCTTCAAAGTGAATAACATAACTGACCAAACCTCCAAGCACCGTTTCCATCTATCCCATGTCTTAGTTAAGCGCAATCAACTATCCCATTTTCCGTATACCCTGAAACAATAAAATATTCCAAATATTGCAAATAAAAAGAAGCTGCAACATAATTATATAGTACTTGTGGACTTGTGGTACATATTTTTGCCCTTTAATGTTGTTAGGATTCCAAATGTATCGAAAACAACGTATTCTTAAAAAACAAACAGTATGTTAGCCTATTAATCATATGTGATATAACACTAAAACAATATGTAAGTTTGTAAAAAAACAGGTGAAAGAATGGATCTTAAAAAAATAAGGTAAAGCTAAGGGCATAGCCTCTAAAGTCAGAGCACTCGAATTTAATACAAATTAACTGCTTATTTTACTAACTCAAATTAACTCATCTTTTACAACTTAGGTAGTCATGTATGCATATCTATGAATGTGATACTACTCAGATATATCAGTAAGTAACTATCGCGAAAATCAAAACATCAATTAGCTTTAATCATTTTCCATAGTTTAACAAACTTATAGTTATCTCACAGAATAATTATCACATATGATTCTATGCATAATCAAATGTGATTGTACATGGATCTTTTTTATTACTTATAGTTTATCACATGTGATTGTATGCGTATCACATGTGATGTGACATGAAAATTGACCTCAAACAATATCTTATACCTTATGACAACAACAAATAAACACAAAGAAAATCAACAATTCCACACTCGAACAACATAAATTTAACATCCAAAATAGTAGCAAATGACATTTAAATATCAAGAAAGCGACACCTAAAGAGCAACAAATGACACTTAAAGGATTAACAAATCGACACCGGAATTGTTCGACAAGTGAAGCTCGAAACAAAAGCAATTGAACACGTAAGCATCCACTATTTACCCTCGAAAAATAGCACCCTAACAATAAATGTGACATGTAACAGTGATAATGAAACTATTAAATCTACTCATTTATTTATCATTATACAATTTTGCTTTTTTCTATACGATAGTTCTCTTAATCGTAACCACTTTAACTAATTAATCGGCATAAACTCTAAAGTCTAAACACCTTACCACAATCGACACATATTCACTAAAATTGTCAATCAAACTCATTATCATCATTTAACTAAACATAATATTTAATTTACACTTGATAACACATCAATTGCTAATTATACAACATATTAGCAGCTTCAATTACAACAACAACAACAACGACAACAACAACAACAACCACAATAATAGCATCAATCTAACATACATACACAATCTGTTAATGAATTTGAAAATAAAAGCAAAACAATTAGAAGTTTTGAGTATAAATTGGATCATTTTCCACCATAGATTTTGCACGATTCGTTTGATTAACGCTACCTTGATCAATTTTTAGTCGGGATATATCAATTTTTAACCAGTTTTTTAGTCTGATTATCACCGGTTGCTTTGCTCGTCATATATTGTTCCTTTATTGCCTTCTCTCCGTATTTTCTTGCATTTTTTTGAGTGATTTTACAGTTTATTTCTGAGATCTAGGGCATGGTTTTTGATCGGTTTTTGTGTGTGTTTTTGAATGTGTGTGTTTAGTGAGAGAAATGAAGTTGTGTTGTGTGTAGCGTAAGTAGGGTTAGGAGCGTGTGTGATGAATTACGTTTCTACCCTTGTATCTTTTTTTTATATATAAGTAATAACCGTTGTTTTAATCTGAGTCGTTGGATGATATGAAGATGTATGGTTCGGATCTGTCCCTCGGTATGTGAGGGATGTTTGGTTTGCAAAATAACTCCCCTCTAATAATAAATGTTGCTTTTAAGAAAACAAATATAAACTTTAGGGATAAATAGTACAATAGCCCGGTTGCCCTGCGGCTGGGCATTTTTAGCCTGTTTTTTGAAAATTTTCGATTTAGCCCGGTGCAACTTTTGTAATTGGGCAGCTTCCATCAGAGTGGGACACGTGTCACGTATTGTATTTTGGGCAACCGTTTTTGTTGGGCAACCGTATAAAGGGTAACTGGTTTTTTGGTCATTTTACATTTTATACACTATTTTGGTAGTTGACTTTTGCTAGGACCGTATACGAAAAAAAAATACGTAAAGAATTAATACGACACTTTAAAAACAAACAGTATCTCCTCACCATAAACCCCTTCTTCCCTCCATCTTGTTTAACTATTAAGTTGAATCTCCAATGTTCAATCTCCAATGTTGAATCTCCAATGTTGTTACAGTATAATTTCAAACTATTCAACATGTTCTTGCTATTTTGCCTCTTTCTTAGGTTCGCACATAGAGTAACTGTTCATTGAACAGTGATCGAAGATAATAAAGATTACCCACGATTGTTGATTTTCTCAGCAAAAATGTGGTATGATAGGGTATGTAAATCGTATTACCAATTATATAAATCGTTATTCAATATATGTTTATTGTGTTATTCTATTGACCTGATTGACATCAAAAGTATTTGATGCCATTTTATTGGAACTGGAGTAAAATAATTGAAATGTTGTCGTAAATCGTTATAGTGTATCAAAGGTTGCCGTTAAATTAATTTTTATCTTACATAGATGTTACTTGGATTCTACAAGTATTGGTTGGTTTATAGTTTGTGGGTCAAATTTTAACCGTTTATGTGGATTATGATTTTATTTGTTTTTCAACTAGGTATTTGTTAAGCCAGGATTTTATCCAGCTGAACTATTGTTGAAAGTGTTTACTGCGCCTGTATACGTGTCTTCATACTTAATTTGTTATGACTTGTAGGTTCTGAGTGACCTTATTTTTTTCGTTTTAGGACTATGAAGCCAAACTAATCATTAGGAGCAAACTGAACTACTTTTGGTTAATAAATCAGAAATTAGATGCAAAGCGACGGAACTTGTTTAGGAGTAATTGCTTTCGATACTGGTTGGATCTGTTATACTTTGAACATGAACCGCACCTCATAGACTACATGGTACGGAAACAACACCGAGTGGACGACTCTCATTATGATATGCCCTTCATCTATTACCTTGATGGACATACGCTGCATTTTGGTCGTCCTGAGTTTTGTCTAATGACTGGCTTGCGGTTTGGAAGTGTCAGCTTTGAGGTATACACTTCTAGTGATCTCAAATTCCGTGAGAGGGTATTTCCTGACAAGCAATGGTTGATTGTAACCAACTTAGACCTTATTGGTGTCCTAGAGGATGAAGAGCGGTTTTGGAGGCTATCTGATGAAGACGCGATACGGATATCTCTTTTGTTAGTCCTAGAGGTTATCTTTATGGGTCGTTTGTTGACATGCCAAGTTGATGACACATTGATGAGGTTGGTTGAAAATCTAGACACTTGGAATGCATTTCCGTGGGGTGAACATATTTGGACTCACTTATACGACCAACTACATAATGTAATGGATAATCACACCGATAAACACCTTTTAGGATTGAAGAAAAACCCAACCTCTAAACCGACTTATACTTTAGGTGGTTTCGTATTTGCTTTCCAGGTGTGAATTTATTTTTATTGGTGAAATTTTTCATCCCAACATGTTGACGGCTAGTTAATTTGAAATGTTTGTGTTTTACAATTTGTTTAGATTTGGATACTTGAGACTTTTGAAAGCTGTGAACGTTGGTGTACTAAAAATCGAAATGTGACTCCTAGAGCGATAGCCTGGTCTAGGAAGTCGATATTCAAAAGAAGTGACCGTTCCTCCCTTTTTACAAAGGTTTCTCTCTATGTGATTAACTTTTTTTAACATACAACAGTCAAATACTTTGAAGGTTAGATACGTTAAATATCCCCATTTATTTGTAGGACTCGACTACACGTTTGGATCTCAGACCGAATGCAATTGAGTACGAGTGTTCATGGTGGATAGATAGCCAATTTTTTTTCCAAAAATACGTTCCCAGGGCTACAGTCACATTCAATTACACCCTCGTAGATGCTTATCTAAACAGGTTGGCAAAGGAACTCAAACGTGTAGCTGAGTCGTTGAAAGTAAATTCCACTCAATGTAGGCCTAGTAATGGTTTGACAACCAAGAGGCTTAAGGATCGTGTCATGGCTGAGATGAATGGCAAACTATTGAAACTTGAGATTATTATTCAGGTTGCATTTTACTCACCATAATGAATCAATAGTATGCATGTCTGTAGTATCTGTTATATACGGGTTTTTAAAACTTCCCCCCCCCCATCTTACAGGATCTTTCTCGTGACAAAGCTGGCGGACTACAGGTACATTTTTTACAACAAATGAGTATATACTTTCGCTATACTTTTTAGTGTTGTAAAAATATAATGATTTCTCCGGAGAAACTTGATATTGAAACACATTTCCCAAACACGAGGTACGAATTTTGCGAATCACTTAACAAAGTTTACCGCAAATTGATTACCTTGCCTGATTCTGATGAAGAACTTTCTCAGGTAGAAAACATTATTCCAACTTATTTGTATACCTGATGTCTACCGTCATGTTATTTATGCGGCATATATAATCCGCAATATCCTGTTTCAGGAGTATCTTATTCAAGAGGAATTGAGATTGGCGTTGGCAAAGGAAGTGAGGTTACAGATAGAACATGAAAAGGTGATGAGAGAAGAGAACCTAACAAGACAGGAAGAGGCTAAGAGGTTACGATTGGAAGAAGAAAACATGTTGAAGTTGGAGGAGGAGAAAAAACAAAACAGAATAGCGTTTTTTAATTCAGAGCACTATCAAAGATATTTGGCTAGTGTACATCCGAGCAAGAGACGAAATTATTTGCAACNGCAATATCCTGTTCCAGGAGTATCTTATTCAAGAGGAATTGAGATTGGCATTGGCAGAGGAAGTTAGGTTGCAGATAGAACATGAAAAGGTGATGAGAGAAGAGAACCTAAAAAGACAGGAAGAGGCTAAGAGGTTACGATTGGAAGAAGAAAACATGTTGAAGTTGGAGGAGGAGAAAAAACAAAACAGAATAGCGTTTTTTAATTCAGAGCACTATCAAAGATATTTGGCTAGTGTACATCCGAGCAAGAGACGAAATTATTTGCAACCTGTTTCGGAATCAAACAATGCAAAATGGGTGTGGCAAAGAATAAAAAAACACGACCCTAACGTTAATGACCCTGCTATTGCTGAATTGCTAACAAGAGTTCAGCCTTGGGTTGAGGTATTGCCATAAACACAATTTACTTGACATTTTCTTTTGTTACATCCTTTACATTGTATCTTATGAAGTCGTTAACGTTTGTAGGATCTATCTCGATGGTTCCATAGTGTGGAAAATGTCTGGCTTACCGATGAAATTGAAGTATTTCTGGGTCAACCGTCGTACACTCAGGCGTGTAAATTTCCATGGTCCGACGACTACACCGTTGACCGAATCCTTATGGATTAAGTCTTTGTTGTATAAAGTATGATATGCCTAAATCCTGATGGTAATTTAGATTAATGTTGTTGTTTTTTTTTTTATTATTTATGGGTTTTCTTTCTATATTTATACCATTGTAGTAATGTATGTCATGATATTAACAGTTATTATTAACTTAAAAAACCCCTTTTGAACAAAGTTGGAAAGCAACTAACCAAACAGGATAATAAAAGGGAAAAACATGCTTACCGCAGCACCGAAAGCGATAAATAGGTTCTTAAAACGGCTAGCATCGTCTGTCTCTATGTGTGTAACTATATCCCTGTTTGCCATCTTTAGGTTATGACAATATAAGGGCAACTGCTCAAATGAGGCCCTTGGGCAGCCTTGATTTGATTCCAGTGCCAAATGTCTCCCTCTTCAAGCTCTTTTGTATGAAACGTCTATATTCGTATCCAAATTCAGGTCATGTACAATGTCCTTCGGCCTATAGACTCTAGTCGGATCTGCGAGCTTCGGGGATACTATTCTCGCCAATATTTTTGCATATGCATTACGGTGATTTGGATTGAATACGATTTTTGAACATTTATGGTTGTCGTTTGGTTTAGTGACTCTAAAACGAGTTGTTGGCCCAAACCGACGACAGTTTATGTGCCAATCACATTCTGGTTGGAGACACTTGACAGCGTATCTTGTGGTGTTAGATCTGATAACACAAAATTGATACCCTTCTTTTAAACATTTCAAACTTATCTCATAGATGCATTCTTCCTTATTTTCAAACATATCATTAACTTTGACACCAGTTTTTTTCTCAATATACTGAAAAGTGGTGGAGGGTGGTGGGAGTGGCAGATAGTTAAAATTAATGGCTTGTAATTGGGTTTGTTGGTCTAAATTGACTACAGGAGTATAGGAAGCATAGTCGACGACTAGTGTATGAACATGAAATGGCGTTTTCATAGCAAGACTTTTGAAAACGTCGACATCGTCGTTGTTATGTAGGGTGGTTTTGGTTTCACCTATGTTGTACGACAAAAGTATTGCGTTTACATCGTTTAAATTCAACTTTTTCCAGACATACTTGACAAGATTGCCAAAGTTAATGTCAGTTGGAAGTAAAACGGCAATAACTGTCTCTTCATACCGTATAAACACCTTGAACTTATCGTTTGTACAAGAATCCATTTTCTTGAAAGCAATTCTTGTTATCACTATTTGATGGTTGGTTGGTTTGATTTATTTGTTTGTTTTTTTCTTTTTGTTTGTCTGGCTTTTGCTGGTTATGTGGTAAATGGTCAGGAGTTATATAAGAAAATATAGTTGCCCAAAGTACAAATGACTAAAGGTGTACACAAACTTGGGTTGCCCAAAAAATAAAAACCCAAAATTTGGGGCCCATAACCTAATAGATGTAACTTTCCAAGAAGTTTCATGCCTTTCATCTATGTTAATACCCATACGTAAATAGTTACTTTTAATTATTTTAATCTATACATGAACATTGTTTACATTGATAAATATTTGTTACCATTACAATGTTTAACAAATTACATATTCATACACTAATAATTGTAGCATTTAAAATACATTAAACATACACTGATAATTGTTGCATTTAAAATACATAATCATATGAAACAAACTTTCTTTATCTTTTGAAGGAACTCCCTTTTTTCGAAAGTCCGAAACTGTGCTTCCTTGCTGTCAATTTCGAGTTTCGTCTTCAAGGTGTGTTCCCTTTCTTGAACGTCAATGAAAAATGCTGCACTTTCCACGGCACCCAGACGTTTATCAAATTTCAATTCATTAATAATGGCTTGCCTTTTCTCCATACTAGCATTCAGATCTTTAACATCAAACAGTTTTCTTGCTAATTGAAAATCTCTGGCAGTCTCCTCTTGGATTAAAACTAGCCACATGTCTGACAGACGGCTAGAATTTGCTGTCTTTGATAGTTCTTATAATGTTGGCCGGTCCATTTTTTTGTATTTTGTTTTTTTAGAGTGGTTAATGGATAATACAGATGCTATTTTTTTGTTGGTAAAGAGTCCCTTAAATACTAAAAATTTATAACCGCTGCGGTTATTACATAAAGTGAAGAGTTGTATCGTTATACTAGGGGTGTAACTATGGACGGTACCTTTTTGTTGTAATGGTTAAAAATAATAATAATAATAAAGTACATAGTAACTAACTTAAAAATAACAATAAAAACAAAAAAATTTGAGTTAAACGAAAATGAAATGTTAATGCAGTTATGATAATGCAAATACAATATTTCCACACCAGATAGAATTTCCCAACGATTAAAGACTGAGAAACGCATAATGTCACAAGTAAACAAGTAGATTGAAACAAGAAAACATGACTGACAACCAAAGTTAAGTTTGGCTGCCATAACTTGATTAAAAATATTAGTGCAACATGAGTTGATTTAACTAAAAGTCATATGTAATTCCTTAGCATCTTCATGATCTTTGACTGTTCAGTGGCACGTCGGATACATGTCTTGCGCCTTTCAATCAAAAAATCAATTTCATCCAAATCATCCTGTTCCGCTAACATAAGTGAGTGCAAAGGTTCAAAAAACGCCGGATGGTAACCTAAATTTTGGAGTTCCAGTATGATAGCATGCCTGTGTTGAACACGGATCTGTATTTCCTGGATCATCTTCCCATAGTCTATATCATCACCAATGTTATCCTCTCTCTCTCTCTCTATCAAACAGAACATGGAGCACCTTATTCATTTGCCTCGCACCCTTCTGGTGCTTGAGTTGCTCACAAATTGGTAACTTAGATTCCATGGATTTACAAATCAGAATATGGTTGTATAAGTATAACGGACTGTTAATATTGTACAAATAGATGAGTAAAGAAAATAATGTATATAGTACAACCCTAATGTAGGCTTTAAAAAAAGCTAAAGTAAATATTAGATTGAGACAAAAAAAAATTGGTTGCCCAAAACGCTAACTAGTTGCTCAAATGACCCAATCAGGTTGCACAAACTACAGACCATAAATGGTCTTGTCAGTTTTTCAGAAGAATATGTGGTGTTTAAAGTACAAACAATAAATTGTGATAGTACATACACAAGGTTGCCTAAAGTACATTCATAGTTGCCCAAACAAATATAGAGTTGCCCTGTATGTGATTTCAAAATATTGCTTTAAAAAGCAAATGGAATTTGGGCATAAACGACAAACAATAAGTGTCTATCAAAGTGTCTATGAATAGTAAAACCAAATTCCTAAAAGACTTTTATACCAGTGCAAATGTCGGATTTTAAATTCATACCACGGGTGTTCATTGTCAAATTGATGACCCCGGTTTAACAACTCACAGAACCTAACCGATATGATCGTTGATGAGGCGAAAAGTGTTACGCTTTTAGGGGGTCATTTAATCCCTAAATCGTTATTTTATGATCAAATATTGCCTTAAAATGTTCCTTTTCTCTTTTTAGGTACTTTTGGGAGGAATTCTTGAAAACATTGCATTTTGGACGTTTTTGGAGCATAAAAGTGAAGGAAACGACAAAGTCTCAAATCTAGCTGGAATTCCTACCTAACGGCGTCAGGAGTTACAAGCTGACGCCGTCACTTGAAGACAAAGGAGTTGGATTTTGACATTACCAGATGCACTGAAGAAGAGTTGAGAAGTTTACACCTGACGGCGTCAGGTGTTAGATGGTCCAGGCCGTCAGGTGTAACATTAAAGAGAGACGGCCCAGAAGGTTATAGAGGTTGACAGCGTCAGAAGTGGATCTAGGTGATCCGACAACCCTAGACACGGCGGGTTGACGGCGTCAGGACTTATAACCTGACGCCATCAGAATGTATTTTCTATATATATTTTAGGATTTTCTTTCATTAAAGTGTGCAACTTTTGTGAGAACTTTAGGGATAAACCCTAGGTTGAATTTACTGCATTTTTCAAGGGTTTTTCACCCTTGTTTCATCCATGCTTAATTAAAGATAAGTCTTCCATCAAATCAATCAATATGTCTATGTGTTGCTTGATTATATCTTATGCTTGTCTTTACATTAACATGCTAGGCTAGGTTTCTCTTGTGTTTGCTTAGAT
>LBNU01003190.1:18264-32683 GCA_014162995.1 Artemisia annua
GTAATACACGGTTGGTCCCTCAATTTGTCTACGTTACCGTTGTGATACTTAAACTGCCGCCAATTATTAAGTTGAGTGTTCACATTTGGTCCTTCAACTTGACTGTCGGGTTTAGCTTGGGTTAGATATAATTAAATAGTGGTTTGACTATTTTGCCCTTGGAAAATGTACCAAAACTGAGCGTTGACCTCAGAATTTCTGGTCAAGGGACGCATTCGGCCACTAAACACACACTTTTGGACGCCAGACGACGATTTTGAAAAGTTAGGGTGCCTCGTGATGTTTTGTGGATAGTTTAGGGACCAACGGTGTATTTTACTCTAAACTAATAGAGAAAAAGATATGAAAATAAAACCCGATATAAGAGATCAGACGAAATTAACCACCCGATCTTATAAAACTAAACAAACCATAAAGTTTAATTTTTTAAAAGCTTTAATAACACCAAATAGTTAATAAAGTTTGTGACTTTATTAACTAATTAGCTTATTAAGACTAAAAAGTAATAAACTTTATTGATGAACTAGCTTATAAGACCCTTAAGCTCCGGCCTTAGCGGTAGAAATGATGAGAAACAAAGAAGAATCAAAACTTTATTAAGAATAAGCAATAATAATGACCAAATAAGCTATGGAAGAGCTTATTGGTTGAGAAAGCTACAAACTTTTAGTGAAATAACCTAAGAAAAAGCTAAAAGATTAAAACTTTAAAGTAAAAACTTAATAGATCTAAGAGATTTAAGCTATTTTGAAATAAAAACTACTAATGTTAAAAACTTTTTATGAAATAATTGCTAAAAATATGTTGATCTATTATAACAAACTAAAGTGTAGCTTTTAATAAACGAAAAACTAATAAAAATCAAATCTTTTTGGTTTTTATAAAGTAATTTGTAAAACAAATAGTAGATCTAGATTTATAAAAACTTTTAAAGACAAAGTAGTAAAAGAGGATTTATTAAAGAGTAGGAGTAGAAAAGGAAAATAATCTTCAAATAAAATCTTCATCTTCATTAAAATTAAGCTAAAAGGTTGATTACAATAAGCACTTTATAAGCTAAAAATTACATTGAAAATTATCTAATACGTAAAAAGTTACTACTCTAAAATAATACTACTTTTACTACTACTCCGAATTTATTAGCTGCTCCTACTGTCTAACGATTTGTGTGTGTGAAACGGATGGGGATTTATAGCACAAAGGGAGCTGAATCCACCCTCAAACTCGTCCGGATACACTTCAAATCTCAGCCAATCATTTTGCTTCTAGACCCTTCTGACAACTAATTATCACCTCATCATAATAGCCACGTGTCATGATGTGATTGGTCCGTAGCCTGCTATAACTGATCCTCGTACTGACGTGTCTGACTGCCACCTCGTACTGATAACTGGTCACTTCCGCCACGTGTCACATCCTGATTGGTCCGCCGCTGCCACCTCTCCGGACTCGTTTTTTCGTGCTCTTTCCAATGGTGTGCTCGGGGAATTTTTCCGACTTCGTCTAAACCTCGGAAAACGCGTAAACGTCATCGAAACTCATTCGAAAATCACCGTTTTTGCTTTGTTTTCAAACCCTTTGTACCTGCAAGACATAATAACACATTTCAAACATATTTTCCATATAATTTAATGTATTTCATGGTTATTAGTCTATTTTCGTGTGTATTTTAGTATAAAAATGATGTATGTTTACGCATACATCATTAGTTGATTAGCAACTAATTCCGTCCTTTCTTCCAAAACCCGAAATTTTTACTTACTTTCCATAAAATATAAAAATACAAAAAATATCATCCCTCACCTCTAGACCTAGTTAGATTAATTTCAATCCTAACGAACACTATTCTTTGAGTTGAACGATCAATCCCTCGGTGCTTGCCACTTTACTACACTAAAACGGTCAGGTACACTGCCTGGTGGGGGTTGTAAGCTTCTCAAGATCCCTTGAGAGGTAAAACCTTTTGCTTAGTCGCAAACCACGCATCAAGTTTTTGGCGCCGCAGCCCGGGGAGTAGTTATTGCTTAGGTTGAAATTTCTTTTTATTAGGTCTACTCATTAAATTCCTATCTTAGTGAGATTTTTATTTTCTTTTTATTTGCTTTCCCGTAGTCTATCTTTTCTTTACAAGCATCACTAGAGGATATAGGTTTGAATACTTATAGTGATAACCTTACTCTTAGTTCTAAGGAATTTCCTAGTGTTGATGAACCGGAACCTCAACCTTTACACAACTTTCCATCCTTAGATATATTTCTAGGAGACAAAAGAGGAACCGACCCACCGATCAACCCTTATTATCCGGGTAATTTTAGGATGAAAGAAGCCATTCACTCACCCCCTTCACCTCACGTGGCATATTCCCACCCTAAGGGTGTGTATTGCTACTTTCACCCACACTTAATCCTAAGTGTAGGGAAAACCTCCCCTATTTCCGTTAAATAAGGGTAGAGTCAGGCTCATAACTCGAACAAAAACAAGCGCTTCTTGGGAGGCAACCCATGTTTTTAATTGTTTGATATTTTTATTTTATTTGTTTGTTTGTGTCATATATGCTTTATCATAATTGTTTAATTTTCATGTTTCGAATAATTTGTGAAAATGCTTTATTTTGTTTTTAACCTCGTCTTAATTGCATATAAAGGTATTTTACAAAAAGACAAGTGTAGGGAAATTTATATTTTGTTAAAAAGAACAAAATTCGAACATGGAAAATTCACAATTCATGATTAGCATATATTCTATCTTGTTTGTGTGTCAATACTTGTGGACATGTTTTATGAGTTCCTATTTGTAATTCATCCCGCAAGTATCCTATCCTTTTATTGTTTTGTTTTTATTTTTAAGTCTGGAATTACATCTAGTTGTAGTTTTTCTTTGTTCGGTTTGATGCTTTGTTTTTTGTGTATGTTGATTACAGGTTATATTGGACAAGAAGAAGATTATATCTCTGGAGTGAAGCTTATCATGTTCATTCTCTCGGAGGAAGATTCAACCATGTGATCACATCATCCATACCGAGCGAATCATGGGAGTATTAGTTTCTTTTATTCTCATTTATTTTTACTTTTACATCTTTTATTTAGAACATTGGGGACAATGTTCGGTTTAAGTGTAGGAAGGGTAAATTAGGATGCCTTAGAAACTACAACTTTGCTTGATTTTTGTTTTGTTTAATAGTAAATGTGTAATAAAGCTAAGAGAAATATTTGTTAGGACAATTTTAGCAACAAATTTAAATTTTTTTGCAACATATAGTAGTGAAACTTTAGTCTTAATAAGCGTCTCATGGATAGGAGTTATATGACTAGCACAAAAAAACCGTACCACTCAAAAATTTCCACCCCAAAAATGTGAGGTTCGCCCCTAGATCTTTAGGAAAAAGCATTCATTATTAGTGCTTATGAGTGTACCAGTAGTATTTAGATTATAAAACTTGTGATAGTGATGCATGCCGAGACCGCTAGTGAGACTACATTCGTGTAGTTAGGATTTACTACGTGATAAGAGGCATTAGGATAACCCATGTTTTACACCTGTATTATAATTACATTGGCTACATTGGTCATGTAATTCTCCCACACCTTTGCGATGTACTCATTTTTAGTACACGATACCCCTAGTACACCCCTCAGAGCCTATCTTTTCGTTTCTAACTTTAGGTGATTGGAAAGACCGAAAGGAAGAAATTCCGAATAGCGCATTCTGATTACTTAAAGGAAGAATTTGTTTACAATCCAACCCCAAATGTACACCCAAATTGCCTTAGCCTACATTGTATGCACTCATATTTAGTGCATTATTGTTNAAAAAAAAAAAAAAAAAAAAAAAAAAAAAAAAAAAGAGAAGAAAATAATATAAAAAAAGAGAAAAACATACGGGCTACCATCCGCTTCTTTTATTTATGTTGAGTCAAATAGTGTCTTGAAAAATACAAAAAGAGAGTCGTAGTAGTTTAAGTTGAGTCGAGTCTTGGCTTAGCAACACCTCATTGTACTTGTAATTGACTACGACAATTAACTTGCCACCAGTAAAGTATCCCTTATCCAACTAAACCGTGTTTTCCATACCCTTACAACTAACGTTACAACCCTTTAAAAGACCTCTTTGATAGTTTATCCTTGGTGCTTACGCCAAAGTGGTGGAGGTTTTGATCCTTTCCCAAGCCTATGGTAATCTATTTGCTATGACAGGTAGTGAGTGATATTTTTCCATATTCAATTATAATATATAATTTTACGACACCCGAGAGATAAGAGTATCTAAACACTTAATGTGAGGTGCTAGTGTATAATTTCCGTGCTTGTTTTGACTAAGGTGGAATGATCATTTGTTGTAATTACTTTTATATTAATGTTAAATGACCCCTAACTTGTATTTTAATTGGTGGAAAAGCTCATTTGCTTGAGGACAAGCAAATCCCAAGTGTAGGAATATTTGATGAGGCGAAAAGTGTTACACTTTTAGGGGGTCATTTAAGCCCTAATTCGTGAATTTATTGTCAAATATTGCCTCAAATCGCTTCTTTTCTTATTTTAGGTACTTGGGACGTGATTTCTGGAATATAAAACATTTGGAGCTTTTTGGACGTTTTTATGCTCAAGAATGAAGAGAACAAGAAAAGCAAGGAAAGTCAGGATTTTAAAGTGGTGGAATTTTACAAGTGACGACACAGAAAAGAAGTTGCCAGCTTACATCTGACGGCGTCAGGTGTTATGGATGCAAGGCCGTCTGGTGTTAAGCTAAACAGAGACGGTACAGAAAAGATTAAAGGGGGACGGCATCAGGTGCCTTTGATGGAAGGCCATCTAGTGTTAACTTATCACGACTTGCGAGTAAAGTAGCTGTTACTGTTTATGCCATAAAATCTTCATACGAACTCGGATTTTGGTGATTCAAAAGGCCACGGATTTGGGACGAAAAGATCTACGATTTGGTGAAAAAGGAAATTCTGACGCCGGCACTTGTTAAAGCTGACGCCGTCAGATCGGGCCGACAGAAACATTGCCTATAAATACAACCTTATAACTTCATTATTTGTAAGCCCCAAACCCTAAGTCCGATTCTAGGGTTAGGGTAGGTGTTTTTACAGCAACTTAGAGGGTTTCAATCACTCAATAAACATCTTGTAATGGTTTGTTGATTCTATCATAGTTATGTCTTTCATTATTATTGTTGCTTGCTCTACTTTGATTATGTTTTGCTAATTCACCTTGTGTCTGCTTATGATTGTGTGAAACTTGTATATAATTAATTAGATCTTATTGATTCCTTGTTGATGTTTGTATCTATCTTCATCAATTAAGGTGTGACACTTCGATAGGTCTAATTGTTTTAGTTTATAATTCTTATTTCCTATTGTCTCTTGTTTGATTGAATGATATCAATGTTAGGCTTAAGAAAACTGGCTAATCTCCATTGGTAACTTGCTTGAACGTCTTAAGAAACATGAATCGTATGTGCACTACGATTAATTTGGTTGTGTTTAATGCATAAGTGAATATTAATGAGGCCATGATAGGATACTTGACGTGTCGTCATAGGAAGAGATAGGATCTTATAGAGTTGGGGAAGGACATGCACGCCCCCACGAATGGTATTAAGGAATGCAACCCGTCAATTAAAACAAGGTGTGACAATTCAATAGGTAGAATTGGATAGCTAGCAAGGAGTAATACATCATAGGTAGATACGCTTCACTTCCCTCGTAGAACCCTAGTTTACTTTCCTGGACATTAGTTTAAGTAGTAGCTTTTGGGTTAGTTGATTAGCAACTAATTCCGCCCCTTCTTCCAAAACCCAAGATTTTTACTTGCTTTCCATAAAATATAAAAATACAAAAAGAATAATCTCTCACCTCTAGACCTAGTTAGATTAATTTCAATCCTAACGAACACTATTCTTTGAGTTGAACGACCAATCCCCCGGTACCTGCCACTTTACTATACTACAACGGTCAGGTACACTACCTGGTGGGGGTTGTAAGCTTCTCAAGATCCCTTGAGAGGTAAAACCTTTTGCGTAGTCGCAAACCACGCATCATGGAAGCATTTTGGTTTACGTTGATTCAGTAACTTGCATTGTAACATTTTAGCAATATTTACAAACCAACCCCCCAATGTTTACAACGGCTAGTTTTAGCAATTCAAAAAAACTACCGTTATATAACGGATAGTTTTTTACAAAAAACAATTTTTTTTAAAACCTTATAAATACTCATTTATCTAAACCCTTTTACAAACACAAAATTAAAACCTCCTATATCAAAAATAATTTCTTTAACGATGAATCCACATCCAACTTACGCCGCACATGTGAACCTTTCTGATATCGAAGATGAAACCGACGCTTTTGTAATCTTTGCCGCCTATGGGTACCAGCGAATACAAGAAGAAGAAGCCCAATCATCTTTCCGGTTAACCCGTAACCCAATTTCCCGTGAATGTGAGCTTGCCGAGGAGCGTTTGAAGGCCGACTATTTTAATCAAGGTTGTATGTATCCTCATAGAGACTTGCGTGCTAGATTTCGTATGAGCCGAAAACTATTTCTAGAAATAGTTTCTGGTATTGAATCATATACTGTTGATCCTCTTCCTGTTCATTTTGAATACTTTAGCTAAGCACCCGATTGTACAAGTCGGATGAGTATTAGTGTTCTCATGAAATGCACTATGGCCATTCGCCAATTGGCATATGGCAACTCACAGGATGCGTTTGATGAGTATTTGCAAATGAGTGCACGTACCGGACGTAATTGTCTGGATAATTTCAATATGTGCATTATTGATTTGTTTAGTCCAGAGTTTTTAAGAAAACCAAATATGCATGATGCGTGGTTTTGCAACCTTGCAAGAGGTTTTACTTCTCAAGGGATCTTGAGAAGCTTGCAACCCCAACAGGCAGTGTACCTGACCGATGTAGTATAGTGTAGTGGCAAGTACCGGGGGATTGATCGTTCTACTTGGGGAATAGTGTTCGTTAGGATTGAAAGCTACTCTAATTAGGTCTAAGGGTGAGGGATGATTCTTTTTGTATTTTTATAATTTTTTGAAAGCAATTAAAAATCTCGGGTATTGGAGGAGTGGGCGGAATTAGTTGCTAGTCAACTAACCCAATTAACTACAAATGCAATAAAAATAAAATAACAAGAAAATAAAAAGTTGTGAAACTTATAAGGAGAAAAGCGTGTTTACTTAGATTTCATTGTGTGGATGACGGGTTGTATTCCATAATACCATTCGTGGGGCATGCACGTCCTTCCCCAACTCTATAAGCTCCCACTTCATCCTATGGTGACACGTTTAGTATCCAAACCATGAAATCACTAGAATTCACTTATGCATTAAACACAACCAATTAAATCGTAGTGCACATCCGATTCATGTTTTTTAAGACGTTCAAGCATGTTACCAATTGGAAGTTAGCCAGTTTTCTTAAGCCTAACATTGAAATCGCCCACCCACAACAATTAGTAACCAACCATCAACCAATAATCAATAACTATGTTTCATTACATATAAGCGAACACAAGAAAAACCTAGCCTAGCATGTTAATGTAAAGACAAGCATAAGATAAAATCAAACAACACATATACATATTGAATGATTGATGAAAGACTTATCTTTAATTAAGCATGGATGAATCAAGGGTGAAAAACCCTTGAAAATACTGTAAAGTTCGACCTAGGGTTTATCCCTAAAGTTCTCCCAAAAGTTGCACACTAATGAATGAAAATTGGAAAACTATATATAGATTTTACACTCTGAAGGCGTCAGCTTTTAGACTCTGACGCCGTCAACCCGCCGCCTTTAGGGTTGTCGAATCACCTAGATCCACTTCTGACACCGTCACGTTGTAAACCATCCTGGGCCGTAGCATTACACCTGACGGCCTAGACTTCTTAACACCTGACGCCGTCAGGTGTTAGATCTTGAATTCTTCACTTGGGCGTCTGGTAAAGTCTGAATCCAAATCGTTTGTCTTCAAGTGACGGCGTCAGCTTATAGCTTCTGACGCCGTCAGGTAGGATTTCCAGCATGCTTTTGAGACTTTCTCGATTTCTTCACTTTTATACTCCAAAAACGTCCAAAATGCAATGTTTTCCAGAATTCCTCCCAAAAGTACCTAAAAGACAAAAGGAACGATTTAAGGCAATATTTGATCAAATAATTACNTTTATCCCTAAAGTTCTCCCAAAAGTTGCACACTAATGAATGAAAATTGGAAAACTATATATAGATTTTACACTCTGAAGGCATCAGCTTTTAGACTCTGACGCCGTCAACCCGCCGCCTTTAGGGTTGTCGGATCACCTAGATCCACTTCTGACACCGTCACGTTGTAAACCATCCTGGGCCGTAGCATTACACCTGACGGCCTAGACTTCTTAACACCTGACGCTGTCAGGTGTTAGATCTTGAATTTTTCACTTGGGAGTCTGGTAAAGTCTGAATCCAACTCCTTTGTCTTCAAGTGACGGCGTCAGCTTATAGCTTCTGACGCCGTCAGGTAGGATTTCCAGCATGCTTTTGAGACTTTCTCGATTTCTTCACTTTTATACTCCAAAAACGTCCAAAATGCAATGTTTTCCAGAATTCCTCCCAAAAGTACCTAAAAGACAAAAGGAACGATTTAAGGCAATATTTGATCAAATAATTACGGATTAGGGCTTAAATGACCCCTTAAAAGCGTAACACTTTTCGCCTCATCAATGCATGAAGTTCAAAACCTATATGCGGACATAAGCGTGAACATGGTTTTCCGGGAATGCTTGGTAGCATCGACTGTATGCATTGGGAATGGAAAAAAATTTCGGTGTCATGGCAAGAGCAATATTGTAGGGGTGATAAAAAAAATACCTGACTATAATGCTTGAAGCTGTTCCGTCACATGATTTGGGGATTTGGCATGCATTTTTTGGTGTAGCGGTTGCGAATAATGATATCAATGCTTTAGATAATTCGCCGTTGTTCGATGACATGCTTAATGATGACGCCCCTGTAGCTCCGTATGATGTAAATGGAGTTGTGTTTGATAAATGGGTATTACTTAGCCGATGGAATTTACCCACAGTGGGCTACTTTCGTTAGATCGTTCTCAACAGCTTCAGATGATAAATACAGTTTCTTTAAAAGGCAACAAGAAAGTGCAAGAAAGGATGCCGAACGTGCTTTTGGTGTTCTCAAAGGACGATGGGGAATAATAGAACAACCAGCACAAGCTTACGAGGTTAACAAGATACGTAGAATCATGTATTCTTGCATCATATTGCATAACATAATTTTAAAAGATCAAAAGTTTGCACTAAGTGACTACAAAGCATTGTTCAGGTATCCGGCTAGACACATGCAAGACAGATGGATTGACAGATGTGAAAAGCGTCGTCGAAGGGCAAAAGAATTACGTGACAAAGATGTTCATCTTAATCTCCAACAGCAGTTTATGGAGCATATTTGGCGTGAACGTGAGGATTTTATGGAAGTAGATGACGACTAGTTTAAGTTATTTATTTATCGTATTTTTCATATCCTATTTTATTTCGTAATTTATTTTATGTAGTTTTTTTAATGTAATGTTTTTTATTTCATATTGTAATGTTTAATTTTATAAATGAAGTGTTTGAATGTTTAATGAATGAAATTGTTGAGTGTAGCATTTGTAAATTTTAATTTTCTGGTGTTATTAGGTGTTATGATTTCCTGGTGTTTTTTGGTGCTATGTTATTTGGTGTTGAAATAAGGTGGTGCTGATGTGGCGGGTAAAATGGTGTTAAGAAGTGTTACCACTCCTTGTGTCTTAAGTAATAATTCAATTAAACTTATTATTATTATTTTTAAAATGTATTTAATTAAAAATCCTAGATATTACTTGATTTGGCATATCATAGTTTAAAAATTTGGTTTATCAATTTAGATGTTGAGAAAGATTAAATATACACATGTACTTAATTGCTCATGTTTAATAGTGTTGGGCTAAAGTGAAAATTTTGGAAAAAAAATTCACCTCAGAGTTCATTCCACACCTAAACAAAACACAAAGCCCTTTCCAGAGTTTTCTTTCTCTCATTAAAAGAAAAGAATTGAAGCGAAGAAGAAGAAGAAGAGAAAAGAATGATCTCGGCGGATATGTTATTAACAAAAAACAACACACACTTTCTTTTCTAAAAAACTCAAGAACACGGCTTTGACTATATTTCTTCCCTTTTGATTTCCTTTCACCCTAAAAAGCAACTATTATAAACATGTACAGATTTAACCTTTTTTTGTGGTTTTTATTAGTTATTGTAAGAATTATTTGGTGATATTGTTGGTGCCCAGATAAAAAAAATTGCCAAGGTTTGATTTGGGGAGTTAATGTTTATTTTTATTTACCTGTTGTGTATTAGTGAATTGGTTATGACTTTTTTTGCGCCCACTAGTCTTCACAAACCGGTAAAAGTCTGATAACCATTTGAAGTTCTGATTCGATTTTTTTCTCTTATATATTTATATTTGTACATTTGAAAATTTTGCATATTAGCATCAACTGAAGTAAATTACTTGGACACGAGTTTTTACTGACGTTTTATAACTTCCTACAAATATATGTTTTGCAATATCCCCCGAAGAGAGGTGCGTGACCAGGTATGTATGCAACACTTAACAGCTTTTTTGAAAGGCCCGTGGTGTATTATTGTTTTAAGTTTTGATGTATTTCAGTTGCCAATGTATTTGGTTTTTTTATGCAGGTTAGAGTGAAACCAGGAGGAACTTTTGAAGTTGAGGTCGAAATGTCTGTTCAAGTAGATTTTGAGAATTATGAAGATGTTGATGGTGACAAAGCTCTGCAAAAACATGTATGTTTTTGTTTGAATGTCCATGTAGTATGAAAAGTCATGTATAAAACACTTAATGCTATGATTTAGATTTGTGTAAAAAAGTTCATTTAGAGACTAAGTTTTTGTTGCATACTAAGGGACAAATCCTCACCATCCATCTAATTGGATCTAATGATGGGGATTAACCTAATATTTAATATTTAACCTAAGAGCATCCACTATCATAAACCTTTACAAAGGTTTATAATTATGCCACATCACAAATACATAAACTTTTAGATTTATAAACATATTTCCACTATAGATAAACTTGTTAAAGCTTTATAAATATATAACATAACTCAATGCATTAAATTGCGAAAAGGTCTAAGATATTGGACCTCTTCATGCCATGTAAGCATGAAATTGATATCCACTATGGTTAACAATATTATAGACCTCTTCATCTTTTTATAAACCTTTTTTATAAACCACCATAGTGGATGCCTTAAGTACATGTCTTTTTCATGTTTTTTCTCTTTCTTATTTGTTCATTGTTTTTTTTTTTCTTTTTTTGTCTTTTTTTCCTTTCACGTATTTTCTTTTCTTTTCTTTTTTTCTTTCTTTTTAATTCATATTTTTCTTTTCTTTTACTATACACGCTCTTTTTGTTTTTTTTTTTTCTCTTTCACACTTTTTTTTTTCTTTTTTTAATATACGTTTTTTAATTCACGTTTTTTTAAATTCATGTGTATTTTTTTTTTAAATTCACGTTTTTTTCTCTTTCTTACGTTTTCGTCCGTTCATTCGTTTTCGTCCGTTTTCATACGTTTGTACACGTTTTCATCCGTTTTCATAGGTTTTCGTCTGTTTTATTAAGTTTTCATTTATTTTTAGACGTTTTCATCTGTTATAAGATGTTTTCATCTAATTTTATATGCTTTGGTCCATTTTCGTCCATTTTTATAAGATTTCGTCCGTTTTCAAACGTTTTTGTCCGTTTTCTGACGTTTTTGTCCGTTTTCATTAGGGATGAGCATGGTTCTGGAACCGGTTGGAACCGGAACCGGAACCGATGGATCCAAGAACCGATTTTTCTGAAAAGTTGGAACCGAGAACCGAACCGAATTTAGTTTTTGGTTCCGGTTCTTTTGGATCTACCCGTACAGGAACCACTTTTCTATTAAGCTAATAAAAAACACAAAAAATTAAGCATTTAAGAACTTACAACCATTTACATTTAAGCAAATAACAATTAACAACTAAACCATAAACTCGAATAATCAATCATTCTATAGTTACTTTCACTTGTTCATATTTTTAACAAAATAATAATGCACAACAATCCGGAAAACAAAATAAATTAACTTAAAACTTTGTTCATATATGTTAGGCAAAGTATTAATAAAACTAAAAGTGCTACGTGATGATCATGCGGCTACGTGATGATTATAGATAATAAACAATGTATTAATAAAAGTGCTAGCAAATTATAGCATGATGAACATGTAAAAGCTAATCGAATGCAAATAAAAATAAAATAACTTATTTCCATTGTTTTGATAATGATGAATGATCTTAGAATGTTATTAGGTTTAGATTAATATTGATTTGTGGATGTTTTAGTGAATTAAATTAGGGTTTAGAGTGTTTGGCTTGATGGCTAGTAGTTTTTTATTGTTTTTTATTTTTTATTTTTTTTAATGATACATAGGATTTGATTAATATTTCGATAAGAAGTAAAAAAAATTGCATATTTCTTTTATTATTGGATCTTTGGTTCAGGAACCGAGAACCGGTGGAACCGATCCGAACCGACCCAAGAATCGAAAAATCTCAAAATCAAGAACTGGAACTGGAACTGGAACCATTGGTTCTGGTTCTGGTTCCGGTTTTGTTCTTAATGGTTCCGGTCCGGTTCTTGGTCCAGTTCCGGTTCTTTGGTTCTTTTGCTCATCCTTAGTTTCATACGTTTTTTGTCCATTTTCGTACGTTTTCATTAGTTTTTTTACGTTTTCGTATGTTTTCAGACGTTTTCGTCCGCTTTTATACATTTTTGTCCATTTTCAGACGTTTTCCTCCGTTTTCGGCAGCTTTTATACATTTTCAGACGTTTTTTTTTTCATACGTTTTTGTCTGTTTTCATACGTATACATCCGTTTTTTTACATTTTTGTTTGTTTTAAGATGTTATCGTCCGTTTTTATACGTTCTCGTCCGGTTTTATACGTATTTGTCTGTTTTTGTCTGTTTTCAACGTTAATTTACGTTTTTGTCCGTTTTCATATGTTTTCTTTTGTTTTTATACATTTTCGTTTGTTTTTAGACGTTTTCGTCCGTTTTCATACGTTTTCGGCAATTTTTACACGTTTTCGTCCGTTTTCATACGCTTTCCTCCGTTTTCGTTTGTTTTCTTTCGTTTTCGTCCATCTTTCATACGTTTTTGTCCATTTTCAGACGTGACTTTACGCTTTTATACGTATACATTCGTTTTCTTCCATTTTCATACGTTTCTAAATATCACAATTGATATTCTTAATATAACAAGTTATATTTAGAATATCACAGAATATCACTTGTGATATTAAAATTTTTGTTTTGTTGTTATATTGTTTAGGTGAAAATGCCCAAAGCCACGGTCGGTGATGTCTCACAAACAAAAAAATACATTCGAAAAGTCTCTTCTACTCCTGGCATGTCTCCCGCTTTGGCATGTCTCTATAGAGATATAGAAACTAGAAACATCCACGAGGGAAGAATTGTCGATCCTTCATACTATCAATCCGACAATATCGAACGAATGTTTAGAAATGTTCGTCTCGATTGTCTCTTTACTCTCAACGAGCCCATCGTTCCTCGTTTCGTTCTAGACTTCTATAGCCAAGTAACGTTGAAAACCGATACTTATGGCTTTCTCCTCATCTCCTTTATGATCCAAAACGAATTCATCACTCTCACCCTAGCTCAATTTGCTCAAATTCTTGGTATCCCATATAGCTGTCAAGCCGTGTACTCAAACGAGTGGGATCTTGCTTCTCTTGAACGAAATCGTCCACAGGAAGTTCCTTACTTTTATGAAATCCCCACTCCTGACGACATTCGTCGACTTCTCGAGCTAGAACGTGGTACGACTAGGCGAGTGATAAAGTTGAGGAATGTCGACATTCATGCCAACCAAATTCTTCTTAAAGAGATAACGTCCGAAATGAGACGTTGGGAAGAACTCATTCGAGAGAATGCGTTCGGTACCGGTGGTCACCGTGATCATCTCATGGCGAGCATAGCTCACATGTTGTACTGTGTAGTTGCTGAAGAAAACTACAACTTGGATTATCTCTTTGTCAACCGCATCATGACTGCCAAAAACACTCAACATGCCAATCTTCCATATGGTATGTTCCTCACTAAACTTTATCGTCATGGGATGCAACACTACCCACATCTTGAGAGTGATATCTATGAGTTCGTTTATCCTACCTTACCTACTTCCCACCTCACAGTTCGCGACCTGTCCCGAGTGACAAGGGCAAGCTCGCCGCCTACCGTCCTTTCTGGGTCAACTATCCATCATGGGACGAGATGATAGGGGAGGCCCTTAACAGTGTAACCTCCATACCTCACGAC
>LBNU01003190.1:33133-49517 GCA_014162995.1 Artemisia annua
ATGCCAACCAAATTCTTCTTAAAGAGATAACGCCCGAAATGAGACGTTGGGAAGAACTCATTCGAGAGAATGCGTTCGGTACCGGTGGTCACCGTGATCATCTCATGGCGAGCATAGCTCACATGTTGTACTGTGTAGTTGCTGAAGAAAACTACAACTTGGATTATCTCTTTGTCAACCGCATCATGACTGCCAAAAACACTCAACATGCCAATCTTCCATATGGGATGTTCCTCACTAAACTTTATCGTCATGTGATGCAACACTACCCACATCTTGAGAGTGATATCTATGAGTTCGTTTATCCTACCTTACTTCCACTCACTATTTCTCGTGCTCGACGCTCCCGAAGTGACAAGGGCAAGTCTCGTCGCTCTACGTCCTTTGCTCCTCGTGGTTCAACTTCTCATCGTGGAGATGATGATGAGGTGGAAGGCCCTTAACAGGTTAGTACCCCATCTCCCACGACCTTTGTGGATGATCTTCCCGACCTTGATCTTTAAGATTATCAAATTCCGCAACCTCACGAAAGAAATGAAGAACTCCTCTACAATCGACAAACATCCTTGATGATTCGGACACAACAAATGCACAAAGAAGTTAGAGGTGGTTTCAAGTCCGTGGGGAAGATGCTTAGGAAGCTTGTTTGGAAAAAGTAGTGGGGATTTGTATGTGGTTTTATTAGACATTATGGTGTGTTTATTAGACAATTTTATTTGATGCTATTTGTCCGATGTATTCGGAAATACTTGACTACTTTGATGTTTATTGCTTGATACTTGTTCTATGCTTAGACCTTGATATCTATCTCATGTTGTTGACATGTTTTTAGTTATTTAATTTGCAACATATTAGTTTACATGCATGCATGATTATTTCTATTATATGTTTATGCTAGTATTTCATCATTCTTAGTGCATGTGTTCCAAATTGAGCTTGCTGCAAATACACACTTCAAAACTACCCCTTTTCAGAAATTTTTGAATTCTGGTCGCCTGGGAAAACACCAGATGGGCGGCCCCCTTAATTTCCTAGGCGGTCCCCTTAATAATTAAGGGGGCCGGCCTACAATTAAGGGGACCGGCCATCTGGAAACGTTTTTTTACTGTTTTCTTTTGCATCTTATGACCTCTTTTCTCTAGCATCAGCTACCATTTCTCCTTATAACCCAACTAATTTTAGAATCTCATAAATCCATTTCAAAAACATACCAACATCAAAAATGTTTTCATATTATAAATACCCTCAAATTGAAAACTCTTCATCTCATCATCCTTCACATTCAATAAACACCATCCTAACCCACCATGTCATCACCAAGCACCTCTATCTCCAAGTCATCCAAGAAACAAAAGATTGTCATCATACCTCCAAAACAACTCTTCATTGATCTAACTCAAGAAGACAACACCACCCCANGATGTGGTTTTATTAGACATTATGGTGTGTTTATTAGACAATTTTATTTGATGCTATTTGTCCGACGTATTCGGAAATACTTGACTACTTTGATGTTTATTGCTTGATACTTGTTCTATGCTTAGACCTTGATATCTATCTCATGTTGTTGACATGGTTTTAGTTATTTAATTTGCAACATATTAGTTTACATGCATGCATGATTATTTCTATTATATGTTTATGCTAGTATTTCATCATTCTTAGTGCATGTGTTCCAAATAGAGCTTGCTGCAAATACACACTTCAAAACTACCCCTTTTCAGAAATTTTTGAATTCTGGTCGCCTGGGAAAACACCAGATAGGTGGCCCCCTTAATTTCCTAGGCGGTCCCCTTAATAATTAAGGGGGCCGGCCTACAATTAAGGAGACCGGCCATCTGGAAACGTTTTTTTACTGTTTTCTTTTGCATCTTATGACCTCTTTTCTCTAGCATCAGCTACCATTTCTCCTTATAACCCAACTAATTTTAGAATCTCATGAATCCATTTCAAAAACATACCAAAATCAAACATGTTTTCATATTATAAATACCCTCAAATTGAAAACTCTTCATCTCATCATCCTTCACATTCAATAAACACCATCCTAACCCACCATGTCATCACCAAGCACCTCTATCTCCAAGTCATCCAAGAAACAAAAGATTGTCATCATACCTCCAAAACAACTCTTCATTGATCTAACTCAAGAAGACAACANCCAACTAATTTTAGAATCTCATGAATCCATTTCAAAAACATACCAAAATCAAACATGTTTTCATATTATAAATACCCTCAAATTGAAAACTCTTCATCTCATCATCCTTCACATTCAATAAACACCATCCTAACCCACCATGTCATCACCAAGCACCTCTATCTCCAAGTCATCCAAGAAACAAAAGATTGTCATCATACCTCCAAAACAACTCTTCATTGATCTAACTCAAGAAGACAACACCACCCCATCACCTCCACCACAATGCTCATCCCCTAGTGCACCAAATGCACCATCAAAAACTCCTTCCACCCATGGAACATCATCCTCCTCAATACCTTCAACATCATATATCAATGACTACATCAATTCACACTTATCACCACCACAAGTGTCACCACCACCTCCTACACAAGAATCTCCATCAACCAAATTTACCATCTCACTATCACCAATAACACCATTAAATGCTCACTTTTCATCCTCACCTATCACACCACCATTCTTAGTGAATCCCGTACCTTGGAGCTTGCTTGAAGCTCATGGTGACACATGCCTTTGTTGCATCCACAACCGGACCATCATTTTTGGTCTTAGAGATGAAATGCAATACATGTTTTCATGTATTGAACACTTGCTAACCCATCCACCACCACCACCACCTCCACCATTGATGCGTGGATTTTACAACCTTCGCAATTAGGTTTTACCTCTCAAGGGATCTTGAGAAGCTTACAACCCCCACTAGGCAATGTAGATGTAGTATAGTGAAGTGGCAAGTACCGGGGGATTGATCGTTCTCTCGAATTAAGGGATGTAGTATAGTGTCGTTAGGATTGAAAAGCTACTCTAATTAGGTCTAAGGGTTGAGGGATGATTCTTTTTGTATTTTTTATATTTTATGAAAGCAAGTAAAATCTTGGGTATTTGGAAGAGTGGGCGGAATTAGTTGCTAGTCAACTAACCCAAATATCTACTATTGCAATTAAAATAAAATAACTAGAAAAGTAAATTGGTTGTGAAACTTATATGAGAGAAAAATGTGTTTACTTAGATTTCCTTACTCCCTAGCTATCTTTTACCGGTTAATTGGTTTGTTGTAATTGTGTGGATGACGGCTTGTATTCCTTTACACCATTCGTAGGGCCGTGTACGATCTTCCCTAATTCTATAAGCTCCTACTTCACTCCTATGTCGAGCTGACTAAAAGCTCCTAACATGGGATCACTAGAATTCGCTTATGCATTAAATACAACCATATAATCGTAGTACACATCCGATTCATATTTCTTAAGACGTTCAAGCAAGTTACCGTATAGGAGATTAGCCAGTTTTCTTAAGCCTAACATCGACTTCACCTACCCACAACAATCACAAACAAACCAACAACATTTAATCAATAGCTAGGTTTCATTAGATCTAAGCAAACACAAGAAAAACCTAGCCTAGCATGTTAATTAAAAGACAAGCATAAGATATAATCAAACAACACATACACATATTGATTGATTTGGAAGAAGACTTATCTTTAATTAAACATCAAGGTCTCAAGGGTGAAAAACCCCTGAAAATACAGTAAAATACGAGCTAGGGTTTATCCCTAGGGTTCTCCCAAAAGTTGCACACTAATGAATGAAAATTAGAAGAATATATATAGATTTTACAATCTGACGGCGCCACGTTTTAGAGTGTGACGCCGTCACCTCGCCGCCAAAACTCTTCTCGGATTGCTCAGATCCACTTCTGACGCCGTCCCTCTTTAAACTCTTCTGGGCCGTCACCCTTTACGCTATAACGTGACGGCCTACATCCATTTACACTTGACGCCGTCACATGTTAAATCTCCAAAATCTTTCTGGGTCGTCTAGTGAAAAAATCATCCACCTTGTTGTCAAAGAGTGACGCCGTCACCTTGTAAAGCGTGACGCCGTCAGGTACTGTTTTCAGCATGGTTTTGAGACTTTGTCGTTTTCTTCACTTTTATGCTCCAAAAACGTCCAAAATGGTTCCTTTTCCAGATTTCCTCTCCAAAGTACCTAAAATGACAAAAGGAACGATTTAAGGCAATATTTGATCAAATAATTACGGATTAGGGCATAAATGACCCCCTAAAAGCGTAACACTTTTCGCCTCATCAAATACCCTTACACTTTAGATTTGCTTGTCCTCAAGCAAATGCGCTTTTATTCCAATCAAAATATGAGCTAGGGGTCATTTAACACTAATATAAAAGTAATTACAACAAATAGTTATTCCACCATAGTCATAATAAGCACGGAAATCATATACTAGCACCTCACAAATAGTGTTTGGATACTCTCATCTCTCGGGTGTTATAAACCTATATAGCTAGATGGAAATGGAAGAAATATCACTCACCACCTGTCATAGCAAATAGATTACCATAGGCTTGGGAAAGGATCAAAAACCTCCTCCACTAGGCGTAAGCACCTAAGATAAACTATCAAAGACGGCTTTTCAAGGGTTGTAATGTTAGGTGTAAGGGGTATGATAAACACGGTTTTGTAGGAATAAAGGGTATTTTTAGTGGTGGCGAGTTAATTATCTTGATCAAATACATGCACAAAGTGGCGTTGCTAAGCCAAGACTCGACTCGACTTAAGCTAATAAGAAAATAACATAAACATAAATAAAGATAAAATGAAACGGGATGGTAGTCCGTATGTTTTTTTCTACTTTTCTTTTTCCAAATTTTTTTTCGTTTTTCTTGTTTTTCGATTTTTTATTTTATTTTTTTTTGCATACACTCTTGCCCTAACATCCAAAATAATACATCATAGGGGCCTCGGTTCTCCCCTTACACTTGAACTTTTACATACTTTACAATTAACTATTCTAATGACTCGAATTAAGATAATTGAAAAACTTGGAGTACTTTAAAATATTACCGCACATGTGGGCGTAATAATTTACTTCTTCCCCATTACTCCATTACATTAGTACTTTACCCATGAGTCCTAATCGTCCCAAAACAATATGTACAAGGATATGACTCGACTTAGCAACCATGTAATCAATAAGACAATTAACTAAGGGTTTAAACAAATGTTGTCACAATAATGCACTAAAGATGAGTGCATACAAGGTAGGCTAAGGCGATTTGGGTGTACATTTGGGGTGGATTGTAAACAAATTCTTCCCTTAAGTAAAATGCTTAAAGTTAGAAACGAAAAGATAGGCTCTGAGGGGTGTACTAGGGGTATCGTGTACTAAAAATGAGTACAACGCTAAGGTGTGGGAGAATTACTTGAATGAAGTCAATGCAATTATATTACGGGTATAAAACATGGGTTATCCTAATGCCTCTTATCATGTAGTAAATCTAACTACACGAATGTAGTCTCACTTGTTGATTTGGGATGGTCACTGACGCAAGTTCTAGAATTTATAGGCTACTGGTACACACACAAGCACCAACAATGAATGCTTTTCCTAACAATTCTAGGGGCGAACCTCACATATTTGGGGAAAATTTTTTTGAGTGGTATGGTTTTTGTGCTAGTCATACAATTCCCTATCTATGAGACGCTTATTAGGACTAAGGTTTCACTCCTATATGTTGTAAAAAATTTTAAATTTGGCGCTAAAATTGCCCTAACAAATATTTCTTTCGGTTTTATTACACATCTACCATTAAACAAAATAATAATCAAGCGTAATAGCATTTTCTAAGGTGCCTTCATTTATCCCCCTTACACTTAAACCGAACATTGTCCCCAGTGTTCACATAAAAGATGTAAAAGTAAAGAAAATGAAAGAATGAAACAAATACTCCCCTGATTCATTTGATGTGGATCGTGTGGTAACATGGTTAGATCTTCTTCCAAGATGATGTAATAGCTCCAAGCTCAAAGTGACGCCAAAAGCTTGATGTCATGAACTTGATTCCATGTTCATCCTGTTGTCCAATGTAACCTGTTAAACCTGAGAAAATAATCTAGGCAAACCTTGCATAAAATCGGCGGCAAAATCTATATATGGATATAATGGTTGTGGAATGTAAGTTTTGCAGATTCCTGGAATTAAAGATGTAGTGATTTTTATAATTCGGCAGAAAAACTAAGTTTTAAAAACTTTTTCTCGAATCAGTACCTGACGCCGTCAGGTTTTAAAGCCTGACGCCGTCAGAATTGATCTGACATAATCCTTATGTTTAGTTCCCAGAAAATTTCTGGAAAAACAATTACCTTAATTCCTGAAATCCTGCAAAATTTCATTATGACTCGATACAAGCATTTGACTCAAACAAATACTAATATGTATGTTTATTTTATATCGCTACAATTCATGTTCAATTCGTTCTTATAAAAAAATTTAGATTTCCCTTACACTTATCTTTTGCAAAATACCTTTATATTTAGTTAAGACGAAGATAAAAACAAAATAAAGTATTTTCACAATTTTAATTTGAAACATGAATTGATAGAAATAAAAATAAACATACATACGGAAACAAATAAAATCAACTAAACAAACACACAAAACAAATAAAGCTTGGGTTGCCTCCCAAGAAGCGCTTTTCTTTATTAACGAGTCTTGTAGCTAGACTCAAAGTCACTCCTTATTACGTGACTTCATCGTCGGTCACGGTTTCTAGGTCATCCTCGGGTTTAGTCTTATATTCCGGACCTAGTTGCAAGCATTCTTTGAAGAAACCAAATATTCTACCCATAACATAGTCTACTCCTCTACGTCTATCCTCATCATTCCTATAGTAGACCGCTTGCTTATGCTTCTTCTCGATGTTTGAAAAGAGTCGGTATTGCTCTATCTTATATGGCATTTGGTAAGCTATATCATCGGTCTCGTCCATGAACCTAACTATCCCTAGAGATGGGTCATAATTCATTTTAGAGGCCTCAACAAACGGCTTTCCAAAAACTACTTGAGTTAAGTATGCATCTACTACCAGACGAATATCCTCAACAATCACGAAGTCGGTGACGTAGGTGAAATTCCCTACATAAACATGTAGTCCCCTAACTCTACCTACAAAATTGCTTATCCATCCCTTGCTAGGAAATATCCTAAATCCCAGCTGCTCTTTCATTATCAGATTGTAGTAGGCTCTAGTCATGATGTTTATGGGGGATTTAAGATCTATGTAAGTTTTCCAAACATGCAAGTGACCTATGTTGCATGGTATATTGATGTTGGAAGGGTCACCTATTTTGATGATTGGGTTACCTAGGAAGTATGGTGTCTCGCGGTCATCGAATAAATCCTTATGGTATGCATGTTCTTCCTTAGTGGGCAACCTATTGAAGTAGTCCTCTCCATCATCTACTTCTTCTAATTCCCTTTCCTTACTCTCCTCAACTTCCTTAATTTCCTCCTTATGCTCACTATCTACTTCATTTTTAGTGATTGGCTTAATAGTGAAAACATTAACAAAATGAACAAGTTTGGAGGATGAGGGGTCCTTGATTTGGGGTCCGCTACTTGTGTTTCTAGCGTCCTTATTTGGTGCTGGCGGCCCTTGGTTGTTGAATGCTTTCAATAAGTTGTCTATTTTATTGGTCATCTCCGTTTGTTGTTGATTAAATTCGGATTCGAACTTAGTCATACGAGCTTCTTGAGATGCCGTAAACTTAGACATCATTCCCTCAAGGTTATTGGTACTACCATAATTATTGGAGATATTGTTATTGAAAGTACGGTTTGAGGATGAACCGTTTGATTGAAAATGATTAGGTAGATTGGAAGAATTGTTTTGGGGCGTGTTTTGGTTTTGTTTCCACCTAAAGTTTGGGTGATTTTTCCAAGAGGGGTTGTAAGAATCACCGTAAGGGTTTGGCTCGGGTTTGAAAGTGTACCACTTTTCTCCCGCTCCGTCGGTACGCGAGGATGCGTAGTCCGCAAAAGCTTGTTCAGAGAGTTCCATGCAATCTCGAGTGTCGTGAGGACCACTACAATATTCGCATGAATAAGTGATTTTGTTCACTTGGCTTAAAGGTTTAGGAGCTTCGTAGGATTTCATTAGATACTTGACTTGGTCCTCAAGTTCCATGATCCTACGGTCGGAAGTGCTTGAATTATTCAAAGGCAAAGATATTGCCTTCACCGTTTTGTTCAAATCACGGGGATCATTCCAACTTTCATTGTCATATAGAGCAAGATCTTCTATGAGTTCCCATGATTGTTCCNCAAGAGGGGTTGTAAGAATCACCGTAAGGGTTTGGCTCGGGTTTGAAAGTGTACCACTTTTCTCCCGCTCCGTCGGTACGCGAGGATGCGTAGTCCGCAAAAGCTTGTTCAGAGAGTTCCATGCAATCTCGAGTGTCGTGAGGACCACTACAATATTCGCATGAATAAGTGATTTTGTTCACTTGGCTTGAAGGTTTAGGAGCTTCGTAGGATTTCATTAGATACTTGACTTGGTATTCAAGTTCCATGATCCTACGGTCGGAAGTGCTTCAATTATTCAAAGGCAAAGATATTGCCTTCACCATTTTGTTCAAATCACGGGGATCATTCCAACTTTCATTGTCATATAGAGCAAGATCTTCTATGAGTTCCCATGATTGTTCCGCACTTAGATCACGTAGCTTGCCATCGGCCGCTTGGTCAATGGTTTGCTTCGTTGGGATATTGATATGGTCATAGAAAATTTGGACTTGAAGCCAAAGGTCTATGCCATGGTGAGGGACTTTTTGGAGTAAGTCCTTGAATCGAGTCCATGCCTCGTAGAGGGTTTCGCATTGACATTGTTGGAACGCCAAGATGTCATTCCTTAGCTTTGTGGTTCTCCCCGGTGGGAAAAATTGAGCAAGGAAGCGAGTGGTGAGATTATCCCAAGAGGTGATGGATCCTGCGGGTAGATGTTCTAGCCATTGACTAGCTTGGTCTCGCAGAGAGAATTGGAAGAGACGTAATCGGGTAGTCTCTCGAGTGTTAACATCAAGGTCTATGGAATCTACGATTTTAAGAAAGTCCTTGAGATGTTGATTTGGATCTTCGGAACAAAGTCCATGGAATGCACATCCGCTTTGCACCAACCTGATGGTGTCGGATCTCAATGGAGACACATTGGATTCTTGGGTGAGCTCAATGGTGTTTCGATAGCCTTGATGGCTAGGATGGGAGTATTCTCCTAAAGTATGGGCTCTAGGAGGTGGGTTTGGTTGGGGTATGTTTTGAGGTGGTGGGTTGTTGGGATCAAGGATATTACCACCTTCCATGATGTCGGATGGTAATGGTTACGAACAAAGACACGAAGAAAAAGATAGACCAAAGAAAACCTAGAAAAATGAAAATAAAAATCTCACTAAAAAGGATTCTAGTGAGTAGACCTAAGTAAAAATAAAATTTTCAACCTAAGCAATAACTATTCCCCGGCAGCGGCGCCAAAAACTTGATGCGTGGGTTTTGAAACCTTCGCAATTAGGTTTTACCTCTCAAGGGATCTTGAGAAGCTTACAACCCCCACCAGGCAGTGTACCTGACCGATGTAGTATAGTGAAGTGGCAAGTACCGGGGGATTGATCGTTCTCTCGGGGAATAGTGTCATTAGGATTGAAAAGCTACTCTAATTAGGTCTAAGGGTTGAGGGATGATTCTTTTTGTATTTTTTATATTTTATGAAAGCAAGTAAAATCTCGGGTATTTGGAAGAGTGGGCGGAATTAGTTGCTAGTCAACTAACCCAAATATCTACTATTGCAATTAAAATAAAATAACTAGAAAAGTAAATTGGTTGTGAAACTTATATGAGAGAAAAATGTGTTTACTTAGATTTCCTTACTCCCTAGCTATCTTTTACCGGTTAATTGGTTTGTTGTAATTGTGTGGATGAAGGGTTGTATTCCTTTAAACCATTCGTAGGGCCGTGTACGATCTTCCCTAACTCTATAAGCTCCTACTTCACTCCTATGTCGAGCCGACTAAAAGCTCCTAACATGGGATCACTAGAATTCGCTTATGCATTAAATACAATCATATAATCGTAGTACACATCCGATTCGTGTTTCTTAAGACGTTCAAGCAAGTTACCGTATAGGAGGTTAGCCAGTTTTCTTAAGCCTAACATCGACTTCACCCACCCACAACAATCAAAAACAAACCAACAACATGTATTAATAGCTAGGTTTCATTAGATCTAAGCAAACACAAGAAAAACCTAGCTTAGCATTTTAATTGAAAGACAAGCATAAGATATAATCAAACAACACATACATATATTGATTGATTTGGAAGAAGACTTATCTTAAATTAAACATCAAGGTCTCAAGGGTGAAAAACCCCTTAAAATACAGTAAAATATGAGCTAGGGTTTATCTCTAGGGTTCTCCCAAAAGTTGCACATTAATGAATGAAAATTAGAAGAATATATATATATATTTTACAATCTGACGGCGTCACGTTTTAGAGTGTGACGCCGTCACCTTGCCGCCAAAACTCTTCTCGGATTGCTCAGATCCACTTCTGACGCCGTCCCTCTTTAAACTTTTCTGGGCCGTCACCCTTTACGCTATAACGTGACGGCCTACATCCATTTACACGTGACGCCGTCACGTGTTAATTCTCCAAAATCTTTCCGGGGCGTCTAGTGCAAAAATCATCCACCTTGTTGTCAAAGAGTGACGCCGACACCTTGTAAAGCGTGACGCCGTCAGGTACTGTTTTCAGCATGGTTTTGAGACTTTGTCGTTTTCTTCACTTTTATGCTCCAAAAACGTCTAAAATGCTTCCTTTTCCGGATTTCCTCTCCAATGTACCTAAGATGACAAAAGAAACGATCTAAGGCAATATTTGATCAAATAATTACGGATTAGGGCTTAAATGACCCCCTAAAAGCGTAACACTTTTCGCCTCATCAACCATCACCACTTATACTTCCACCACCACCACCAACTTCTCCCATTTCTCCACCATCACCTTCATTCTCTCCAAATTAAGCATATGCAATGTTTAATAAATAAATTTTCTCAACCATTTTGTTTGAAAGCTCTATGAAGACTTATGTTCTCTAAGCATGGTGTTGCACTAGCATAGTTGGATTACTTGCTAGTTGTTAAATGATGTAGCTAGATTTAGCTTTTGAACATGTTGTATGGTTGTGTACTTGTACACAACATTTAGTTTTCTAATGAATGTTCTTTTATATAGAATTGCTTATTAGCTTTTATCTCTCTCTCTCTATATATATATATATATATATATATATATATATATATATGCTTGTGCTTCTAATATTTTTCTTACAAGCATTCCATAGCTCGTCTTCTTGATGCCCTCGAACGAGGGGGAGCACACATCAAGGGGGAGCTCTCGTACTGTCACAAACCTTACATACATCGCGACGGCTTAACCTTTTTGATTCTACAAAAAGGGGGAGAAGTGAATATAAACTCACTAAATACTTGTCTAAAAATTAATTTTTGACTTAATGAGTTTAGGTTTTGTAATCATCAAAAAGGGGGAGATTGTTGATATAAGCAATGTCTAAAAACATTATTTATATTTTTCAATATCTCTATGTTTTGATAATCACAAATAAATTAAAAAGACGTAAAACTATTCAAACCCTCCCCCCACCCTTCTAGTTATTCACAGAACAAAAACGGACAAAAACGTATGAAAACGTAAGAAAACAGACGAAAACGTATGAAAACGGGCGAAAACGTAAGAAAACAGACGAAAACGTATGAAAACGGACGAAAATGTTTGAAAACGGACGAAAACGTAAAAAATACGAATATGTATGAAAAAAACGTTTAGAAAAACGTGAATGATAGAAAAAACGTGAAGTTAAAAAAAAGTAAAAAAAAAAAGAACGAAAAAGAAAAGAAAAGAAAAGAAAGAAGGACAAAAAAGAAAAAAAGGAAAAATAAGTGAATAAATAAAATAGACAAAAGGACAAAAAAAACATAGACTTAAGTTGCCATATTCAATCTTAGGTTAATCCCCACCATTAGATCAAAATAAATAAATGGTGGGGATTTGTCTCTCAGTATGCAACAAAAACTTAGTATCTAAAATAACTCACCTCGGATTTATATAGTGGTCTTACTTTTCTGCCACTTGGTATTGATATAAAGAATGTGGCTCATGTTATAATCTATGATATGCATGAGAATGTTGAAAAGTATGCACAACATATAGGACATACAAGATCTGCATGAGGAGTTCGGAACTACTACTTTCTTTTATCTCGAACACATGCTTACACATATCAAGAGTCTGGTGCCTCCTTAACTTTCTAAATGCAAGGCTCCAAGTTTAAGCCAACTCACATTCTCTACTTTTACTTGAATAATGGAAGAAAACTTTCAATCCAAACTCATTATTTAAAAAAATAAAAATAAAAACATAGATACCCAAGAATTCTTTAATCCGACAAGCAAAATCATTTAGGACACGTTAGGTTGTTTGTTTTTTAATCAATAATAATACTTGAATAAGATTTTTAGAAAAAACCCCGTACATACACGGGCATAATAAGTAGTATAAATCCAAAATAAACACTAGCATCAAAAACACCAAAGCCCCATACGCCCAAAAACTTCTCTGACCCTGACCACAAATAATAAAACGAGCAGCCACCTTCCATCATAAAAAAGCTGATAGACCAAATAAAAGACCCCTTTTCGCTTGAACCAGACCAATAAAAAGCTGACACACCAAAACATAATATCTTTATCAACCATCCCATACCAGTCCATAAACCGTCACCTTGACCTTCTGAAACCACTTCTAATCCAAACACTCGAGTTTTTCTTAATAGTATTTATATTTTATTCACATTAAAACCCTAAAGACCATCTTCCTCCTCATGCACGGCTATAACATGACATCGTATATGCTTAACGTAATCGAAGTTCAACCCTCATTGTGCCTTGAGCTGCTCATCAATAGTCGACATCTCGTAATTGTTTCGATCTCCCACTCTCTCGATCAGGTTTGATTTTTTTTTTCTAGTTTCCTTCTCAAATTAAGATGATGAAAACTGTCATATAACAAGAATAAAGAACTTGCATTAGATAGTCAAAAGGAAAGAAATGAAAAGCAATCTTTCTTGTTGAATGAAACTTATGTATCAATAATGTACATTAGCATAATATAAAGTAGTATTTGTTAAAATTTTCCTTCTCAAATTAAGATGATGAAAACTGTCATTATGTTTCATTATATCAAGAATTAAGAAAGAACTTGCATTAGAGATGGTCAAAAGGAAAGAAATGAAAAGCTATATTTTTTATTGTATGAAACTTATGCATCAATAATGTACGTTCAAAGTATAATATAAAGTACAGGGGCGGAGCCAGGATTTGTAGTTAAGAGTGGCAGAAGTTCATTATACTACCCGAAAAAAATAAAAGTGTAAACAGAATGGTTTTCAACTTTAGTTTATACAAATAAACCATCACAAAAACTTACGAATGCATTACTAAACCTATTTTTTCCTAACGTATTTAGTGTATAAAAAGTATAGTAAACTCAAAATAAGGTCAGTTTTTTTATTATCTATGTTGATAATTCCGATTATATAACTAGGGAAGAGCAACAAAGCCGAAACTTTCTAGGATTTTTTGATTTAGGTTTTGGGTTTCAAAGAATATTCGTATTCGGATATCCAAAAATTTGATCATAATTAACTAAAAAGTTGGGTTTTATGATAGGATAGTTTTGGAACTCATATAAAATATTCCAAAAATTATAGATATCTGGATATTCAGATATATAAAACTGTTATCTGAAATTTTGGATATCCGAATTAAAATAAATAAATAAAATATTATGTCTAACATAAAATCATCATCACAGAATATCACTTGTGATATTAAGAATATCAATTGTGATATTCAAAAACGTACGAAAATGGAATATCACTCTCCTCCTCCTCAGAGTACGACTCACTACGTATACGCCTCTAAGAGGGTGAACCAACGGGTGATGAAGCAGGTGATCGAGCACGTCGACACAAAAGGGAAGTAGGTGATGATGACAAAAGAGAGTGAGTAGGAATCTGAATAGGTGGTGGTGGAGGTCGTACCGACATGCGAGCTGTAGTGCGATAAGAATGTCGCAAGGTAGAAGCTCATGNAACTTCAACAGGAGGGGTTTGAGCATTGTGATTGGTGGTGTCATGCAGATCAGGAGTGGGAGTTTCAACATTTCGTCGAGGACGTCGTCCTCTTCGAACAGGAGTAGCCACGGCAGGGCCAGTTCGAGTAGTTCGGACCGGGTTACGTCGTGGAGCCATCAATCTGAATCACGATACAAATTACTATAAGATTCCCACAACATATGCACAACGTCCGAAAATAAAGCCAATAAGCACTGGATAGAATATCAATGGAACACCAATCAAAATTATGCTACGACCCATAGAATCAACACAATACGAATACGAAAAGGCACATCTATTCATATAGAAAAGTGGGTACATCGTTCAAGATACGACAAGATAACAGGTACAATGATCAACGATACGATAAGATAAACAAAACATGACGATACAAAAACTAAACAACGTGTCTACACCGACCAACATCTCTAGCCACTACTCTGGCGAACCACTCGGAGCTCATCCTGGAGACTCTTAATCTCTCTCCACATCGAAGCTATCTCCACACCCTGGGAGTCCCGATCTCTCTTGAGGTCCATAACCTCTCTCTCAAGAACGGTAGCTCTCTCCCATAGCTTCCTATCTGCATCCCTTGCAGTAAGGAAACCTCTCTGAAGGCTATCCATCTGCCCTCTAAACTCTGAAACCTCTCTGAAAGCCATATCATCTCGCAAATCATCAATAGTCTTGGCAGACTCATCTCCTAACTGCACAACCAACTCCCTAATCCTAGTCCCATGTGCCAATAATCTCTCCCAAATACGACCAATCTCTCCATGCTCTGCCGCCTCAGACGACACAACTGACGACACATCCGACCCAGGTGAGAGGGGAGGTACATCCATCTCAGCCGGCGGTACAGGAATAAAGGGTAAGGGTGAAACTGGTGGTGAATCTGGCTCATCGGAGTGAACAGAATGGGCTGGACTCTGTGCCACTACAAAAGCATCATCAGGAACAACATCCTCATCCTCCTCCTCAGGAGGGTCCATATCCTCGTCCTCGGATGGATCACTCTCCTCCTCCTCAGAGTACGACTCACTACGTCTACGCCTCTGAGAGGGTGAACCAACGGGTGATGAAGTAGGTGATCGAGCACGTCGATACAAAAGGGAAGTAGGTGATGATGACAAAAGAGAGTGAGTAGGAATCTGAATAGGTGGTGGTGAAGGTCGTACCGACATGCGAGCTGTAGTGCGATAAGAATGTCGCAAGGTAGAAGCTCGTGCCAGCACCTGATGTAATGTAAGCTGTCGCGAAGAGCTGGAGTGATCAACAGATGAAGCAGGTAAAACCTGTGGGCCTGAAGTAGCCGATGATGAAGCAATAGCAGAATGCTGGACAATCATGTAAGGATCATCCTGATCTGAAGGAATCTGAGTCTGTGCTAGTCTCGGAGGACTAACAAGGATACTCTCAGCAACGTCAATACTGGGTAAAGGCATGTCTGTGACAACGGCGTAGGGATAGGTGCAAGAGTTTCAAANAATACTGGGTGAAGGCATGTCTGTGACAACGGCGTAGGGATAGGTGTAAGAGTTTCAAAATGAATCAAACGCACATCTAGCGTAAATTCAAAAAAATATACTACTAAAATCAATCTCGCTCAAAATACTATAGTCAAAAACCGCATTACTCTAATCAAGTATACAATCAAACCCGCTTACTTATCAAATCATCAAGTTATCCAAAATCCAATACTCGCATAATATTTCAAAGAATATATCATACTCAATTCAAAATTCAATCATATCGCAATACTTATTCATACTCATATTATTCAAAACTTATCTCAATAGAAGGACTTCGGCTTGGCAGCTTGACAGACCTTGGTCGAGGATCGATTTTTAAGAAAATGGTTATAGTTTAGGTTTATCATGTACCTAGTTCTCTATAACCTTGGCTCTGATACCAATCTGTAACACCCCCAAAAATCGTACAGCGGAAGACTTACAAGCTTTTGTGGTGTTAGGGGGATTGGTACCATCACATGTATAGATAACAAGATCATATTAAAATATAAACGTAAACCAAGTCATAAAAGATAGAGTTTACATTTATTCCAAGATCTTAGGGTTTATAGGCCCAAATAGACAGCATAAAAGATAGGTCCAAATTTATTATCAGAGTGCA
>LBNU01003190.1:56775-81423 GCA_014162995.1 Artemisia annua
ATAATGACTAATCCAACAAAACTTGTGCCTAATTTGTCACACATATTCGGGGTTTTGGTCACTCTTTTTCGATGGAAAAGGCCACGAACTCAACAACGTCACCATATGCCACCTACGGTGGCGGGACTTTTGGTGACACACGACGAAAAAAACGTGTGTGACTATATGCCTATCGTCACGCATTTTGGGCATGACTGATAGAACTTTTTGTACCAGTGTATACAAATGTGTATAAAAATTCGTATAAAAACATGCATTAAAACGTGTATAAAAACGTGTGTATAAACGTGTATAAAAAGGTATATAAAAACGTGTATAAAAATGTGTGCAAAAACGTGTAAAAGACGTACGTAAATTTTAAAAATAATAAAAGTCGTCTAACTTGTTACTTTTTGTCATTGTATGTAGCTATTATAAACGATCATTAGTCTAAAGGACTAATATTGCAATGATAAACCTAACGATCGTTAGTTTAACCTGCCCCAGCAGGTCAAACAGGTCACCCCTACACGCAATAAACAGATTTTGCAAGTTCATTGACAGATTGGGAAAAAAAAAGAAGGCTACATACAATGGTAAAAAGTGGTAAGTTAAATACATTTTCAGGTAATTTGCCCATTCAGAAATAGAGGAGGAACAATCTGTTAGGCGTTCATATGCATGTAGTGCATCATTTGGGTAAGTTCATCAAGGCACCATTTGGAATCTGAGCATAAGCGGGGTTTTAATCCGGCCGTTACTCCAGCAAGGTAATCTTGTGTGGAGGCGGTACGGTTTCCTCGCGAATCCGTTGATCCTCGCTTGCGCTAGCGTGGGCCCGGTTAAGACAACATAGTCTGGCCAAGGGGTGGGGAGGGCCCTCCGTCTTGGAGGGTGGTTGAGTCTAAGTTGAAATTCGCCGTTCAAAAAAAAATTTGGAATCTGCATAGTTCGTTGAGAATACAACAACAAATATTTTAGATTCGCTGATGACTTCCAATAACTAAGGGGCGATACAAAGACCTCTTGGGAGCAAGATATCGCGGAATATATCAAAGTTGCGTCTTCTAAGATGAAGTTATATATTGCGAATATCTTCCCCCATGAAACTAAGAAACGCGTCATAACGGAATGTTTTCTGGATGGGCTCCATAAAACTACTGTAGAGAATCTGACATGTTGTACGAATATAAAATGAGATTGAAGAATTCAAATTTGTCATGAGTTGGATAATATTTTTTTTTGGTGAAGTAGAGGGGCTAAACCCAAAAGCTAAGAACTGACAACACGAGGCCAAGCGACACCTTTGACATCCTCAAGGATAATTGAACCAAGCTCGGGAGGAGGGGAATCAAACATGCATAACCGCTCTTCTTGCTCACAGCGATGATTAGCCAACCAATCAGCTGCTCTATTAGATTCCCGATAACAGTGCTCAAGTTTCACTTCCCAATCAGAACTTCTCAAAAGGTTACGACATTTTTGCACGCTGTAGAATGCAGGGCTATGATGGATAGTCTCCCCCTCCATTAAACGAAGTACCACCTCAGAGTCGAGTTTAATAATTAACTTTCTAATGCCAACATCCCTAGCCATGAGTATGCCTCGAAGAAGGGCTAAAATCTCCGACCTCGTAACCGTGCAAATTCCATAGTTCTCGGTGAAGGCCCGGAGAAAGCAGCCTCGGGAATCTCGCAATATGCCACCTCCACCTGCTTCCCCTGGGTTCCCTCTCGATGCTCCATCTGTGTTCAAGAGGACCCAACTTACAGGCGGAGCAACCCAACGAATAAGAACTTCTGTCTTTTCCTTGTGAGTGCTCTGATTCTTCAAGTTGTCTCTTACTAGAGCGTTTTGCATCTCTTTTAGTTTTGTGTATAGAAAACCAACATGATTGGTTGGTATATCCTCATCCCGTCCAAAAATTTTGTTGTTACGCCATTTCCATAACCACCATATTGTAATGCCAAACATCATTTGCCACTTGTAGTTATTATTAACCTGAGTTGTCTTCAGATTGTCCATAATCCAATCACATAACGGAAGAGTCCAGAATGACGAATTGGGTGGTTGTGCGGTCAACTTGTTCCATATCGTATATGAGAGAGGGCATCTACGAAGAATGTGATCGAGAGATTCTTCATCTGCCCCACATCTAGTACACCGAGGGTCATCTGATAATCTTCGAGCAACACGTTGAACATTTGAAAGCAAACGATCATGAAGCGCCAACCAAATGAACATTCTGATGCGCTCAGAAACCGGAGCTTTCCAAACTATTTCCCATTTTTTATAATCTTGAGTATTTCCTTCATTACGAATGAAATTCAATGCGGACTTTACTGAGAATTTCCCGATGCTCGAGCCACCCCAGTACATGGAATCTTCATCTTCACGACTTGGGCTCACCGAATGCGATGCAATAATTTTAAGGGTTTCACGAGGGAGAAATGTAGACAACTCCTCCCAATTCCAGTCACCATTATGTGACTCATTTATGTTCCAGTATTCTTCAACTGTTTTATCTTGAGCTTCAATTGGAATAGGAGTGGTTGCCATGCTTGAAAGCGGTACCTCAGTAGCCCAACAATGGTCCCAAAAGAGAGTTCGTCTTCCATTCCCGACACTAAATCTCGTACCCTGCCTAATGATTTTAGCATTATCTACAATTCCCTGCCACACGTTAGAAGAATTCTTTATGGAAGAAAACATATCAAGATCGCATCTTCCTTTACAATACTTTGAACGAAGAACTTGTGACCACAAGGAAGTTGGTTCAGCAAGCATTCGCCACCCTAGTTTAGTAAGAAAAGCTGCATTGGCTTGTCTCATAGATCGGATGCCAAGACCTCCCTCCCTTCGATCTTTTTGAAGAGTATTCCAGGAGACCAAGTGAATCTTTTTATCCTCATCAGAACTCCCCCAAATGAATTTCCTAGACTTTTTATCAATTGCGTCGCATACTGATCTAGGAATCTTTGCTGTTTGCATAGAGTAATAGGCTAGCGAAGACAAAACTGATTTAGTAAGTGTTGTTCTACCTGCAAATGAAATACATTTTGTCTTCCACCCACTAAGTCTTTTATCAATCTTGTTTATAATGTTCTGAAAAGTGGCCTTGGTTACCCTTCCGTTAATGGTCGGCATTCCTAGGTAGTAACCTAAATCATCAGTGTGCTCGATTCCTAAAATTTCACTTACTTCATTCACGCATTCATCAGAAACATTGCTAGAGAAATGAATTCGTGATTTAGGAAAAGAAACAATTTCCCCTGAGGCGTCGCAAAATTGTTGCAAGCAACACTTAATAACATGCGCCTGATCTCGAGATGCCTCTGCGAATAAAACAATGTCATCTGCAAAAAATAAGTTTGTAAGCTTTGGGCCACCTCGATTGCAGCATATAGGTTTCCACTGACCACTTTCCACCGCTACTTCAATCAAGTGATTCAAGCGTTCCATACACATGACAAAGAGATATGGAGAGAGCGGGTCACCTTGACGAATTCCTCTTGAGGGAATAAATTCCTGAGTAGGTTCACCATTCCAAAGAATTTTCATTGAGGGAGTTGTAACACAGTGCATAATAATTTCAAGCAGCAGTGGAGGAAGTTTCATTTCAAATAAGGTGTCCCGGATAAACTCCCATTTAAGTCGATCATAAGCTTTAGCTAAATCAATTTTGATGGCCATATACCCCTTTCGTCCTTGTTTTTTCCTCATGGAATGCAACACCTCCTGGACAATAACAATATTGTCAGTGATTTGTCGACCAGGAACGAAAGCTCCCTGAGTTGGTGAAATCATATATGGAAGAATCTTTTTCAGCCTATTTACAATAGCTTTTGTAACAGTCTTATACAAAACGTTGCAAAGGCTTATAGGTCTAAATTGAGATACTGATTCAGGGTGGTCAACCTTTGGGATGAGAACCAAAAAAGTTTTATTCAAGCCCTCAGGGATCTGTTGACCTCGTAGAATCTTCAAAGCCGCTTCACAAAAACTTTCTTTAACGGTGTCCCAATGTCTCTGAAAAAATATAGCTTGAAATCCGTCTGGCCCGGGTGCCTTATAAGAGCCCATAGAAGATATTACCACCTTAATGTCATTGGCTGTGAAAGGCCTTGTGAGAAATTCATAATCAGCCGTTCGAATTGGAGGGAAATAATTGGTAGGTAGTTGTACATTGCGAGGTGCCTCTTCAGTAACTGTATATAAGCTGCTAAAGAACGAACCCATCAGGTTTTTCAATTCATCTTGGTCGAAAATCCACTCTCCACTTTCATTTTTAAGCGCCTCAATTCTATTGAACTTTCGCCGAATAATTGTTGAGGTATGAAAATATGTAGTGTTACGGTCTCCATCTCGAATAGCTTCCATTCGTGATTTTTGGAACCATAACTCTTCTTCTTGTGCAAGTACATTATTATACTCACATCGAAGACGTGCCTCAAGGTTCAGAAGATATCTATCTCTTCTCTCAACAATAGCTTTTTGAACACCAGCTATTCGAGCCCAAAGATGGCGCTTTTTCCTAAAAATATTCCCAAATGTTGTCTTGTTCCACTCTTGAAGATATTCTGCAAATTGGTTGAGGAACGACACAATGGGAACATCATTTCGCCACATAGTTTTCACAAAAGTCTCAAAACTTTCATGGGAGAGCCAAGCTGATAAAAATCTAAATGGTTTGTGTCCACTAGCAAGGGAAACGAAACCATTAGTTTTGATAAGTAATGGTGAGTGATCGGAGTTTATAGCCGGGAGATGCTTTACAGCCGCTTCTGGGAATCGAGTTCGCCAAATCAAGTTGCATAGGCCCCTATCCAGACGAGCAGCCTTTCTTGTTTCCATAGTTTTCCCCCTAGTCCATGTAAATTTAGCACCTAGATAACCCAGGTCAATCAGGGATGTATTTTCAATCCAGTTTTTGAAGTGATCACATCTTCTTTGCATATCTTGATTACCATCATGTCTTTCATCAAGTGTGGTAGTTTCATTAAAATCTCCGGCTAACAACCATGCTTTGTTTAAGGACCCTGAAAAGTTCGAGAGATTATCCCAAATTTCTTGTCTTTTATTGATATCAGGGCTTGCGTAAATCGCAGAGAAGATCCATGATTCCTCGCCATCACGTGAGATTTCGACAGTAATGTGTTGACTATGGTAGACAAGGATGTCAACATTAACTTCATCTCTTTTCCAATACAGCCAAATACCTCCGCTATGTCCTTCCGCGTCAACCCGAGCATGACCATCATAATGAATTTGTCTGCCAAGATGATCTGCTCGGTCACCTTCAAGATGGGTTTCTACAAGAGCAATAACTTCTGGATGGTTCATACGGATTATTTCTTTGAGAGTCCCCGAGAAAATTAGAGCTCCCGGCACCTTGAACATTCCATACCAGTAGACTAACCGGTGTGGTTTTGTATAACCTATTTAAATATATATCTTCCATGAGACGAAGAGATTAGGGTAGTCATTCTATGTACACCAAATTGATCATATTGATCACACTTCTTTCAAGAGACAATGTTGTCCCTTACCACCTCTTCGAGGTTCGGATTATCAACTCTGATGTTTGGTTGCATCAGAATGTTGTCCCGTGCCACTTCTTCGAGGTGCGGATTATCAACTCTGATGTTTGGTTGCATCAGAATCTCTTGCATGCCTCCATGATTCTCACCTCCATACTTTTCCACCTTTGAATGATGTTCGCTAGTTTGGCTAGGGAATGGGGTCTCGTTCACGTGATGGACTTGTTGAGAGGTGGGGGTGGTGGAGAATATGGGTGAGTGCAGTGTGTTGTGGTCTTGGTTTTCATTCTGAGTCGTTCCTGGTTTTGTCGAGTGCCGAGTGTTGTGCTCTTGGTTTTCATTCTGAGTCGTTTCTGGCTTTGTCATGATTTTGTTGGCATGAGAGTTGGCATTAGTTGTCATAGATTTTCTGGTTTGTTGGCTTTGGTGAGGCTTGTTAGACTTCTTCGTTTTGGCTTTCTTGTTTGCACCAGAAGCTGCATTGGTTGGGTCGGATTCTTCAGTGATACCCATAGCAAAATTTTTGGGCATATCATTATCATGTAATTCTTCCGCTTTTCCACTCGCCATTTGTGTGCTCAAACCAATTATATCATCATCTTGTATTAGATTTTGTTGCTCCTCCCCCATATCATCAATTTCATTGGAATTTTGCACCCCTCCAGTTTCTGTTTCGTTTTTCCATGTATTGTCATCTTGGTTATGTTGCGCAGTGTCATTATATTGTGTTGTAACATCCTCGCTTTCCATATTATTCAGAACATTAAACCTTGATCCACCCATATTGGTTTGTCTTTCGCGTGGATTTCTGAAGTTCCCATTGTTTACCTCATTCTCATGTGCCACATTGGTGGTTTCTCTAGTCTTCAAACTATCCTTGGAACTGCGTCTACGGGCTGGTTTTTTAGCATGCATCCAAGATCCATACGGATGGTTCAGAGCAGGATCTTGGTTATCATGACATATACCATTTACATCTTTCTTTCCGAGTGGACCTTTGTCATTCTTCCTTAACTCAGCTTCTGTATGAAGATGACACTCTTCTTTACAATGCCCAATTTTTCCACACTCAAAACATATGAGTTTGAGACCTTCCCACTGGATGTGCCATATACGATTATGCAAGCGAAACATAGACAAGAGAGGTTTAGTCAAGTCCACTTCAACACTAATTCTAGTAAATTGAGCTCGCTCAGCCGTTGCAGTCGTACGATCTACCCTAACTATTTTTCCAATTTTGTCTCCTAGGCGCTTAAGGAAATTAGCATCTAGGTACTCTACCGACAGGAAAGGGATACGGATCCAGGCAGTAAGAAAACGGAGTGGCGAGTCATCAGGGACAAAGTCATGTACCCATTTTCTAACAGTAAGGTAACCATCATTTATCATCCAAGGGCCTTGTGTCAAAACATAATTATAATCATCCATATTAGTAAATTTTGCAACATAGTAATCATACCCAATATCAATCAGTGATAGACTTCCCTTCAAACTCCATTTTTGTTTCAATTTCTTCATGAGTTGGTAGTATCCAACCTTCCGGTCAAACATTTTGATAATGAGCGTGTGTTTCCATGGACCACGGAGTCTTTTCTTCTCTTCTTTAGTCAACAGAATAGTCGGACATCTTTCATCCTCTTGACCCTCAGGTAGTGGTTCATCATCATCCGAAACGTCTTCGTCTTCTTCCATGGGGATATCCATAAGATCCCCAAACAGTTGAGTATTTCCATTATAGGGACCATTTCGGAGACGGTTAGCATAAGAGTCTTCAATATGAGTGGGCGTCGATTGATGAGGGTGATGAAGGTTAGGGGATTGTACCGGTTCGGGAACAATTGGAGCTGTTTCATGACTTCCAACATTAGTATGAAAGCTTTGCAAATCATAGGTTTTTCTTTTGAATTTTTTATTAGACCGATTAAGGAGATCTTGTTCTTCAGATGATGGTGACGAATTGGAAATGGGGGTGGGTTCCATGAGAGAAAAAGTCAACGGTCAATTTTCGGTTTTTAAATGCCAGAGATGATATATAACGGCAAAGACGTTGTAACTAGGGCCGAAAACAGTTATAAGTAGTATAGATATATCACTTCACAAATCACCTTGAATTTATAGATATCATTTCAGAATGGTCTCATTTCTTGCTTATTGACTGTCATATAAGTCAAAGTAAGAGATCTGATAATCACCCACAAACTACTTAATAGCCATTGTAATATAAAATCTTTAATTATGCACTAATGTAATAAAACATGTTATTCTCTCGAATACTCGTTAAAGAGGAATAATTGCCGGAATAAAAAATTATTATGTAATCAAGTGCCATACACACAGAGAGGGTTGACCTTGGTAATCTCGTTCAAACTGCAAGACATGTTACAAGTTCGGGTAGTGGAACAAGTAAAGTAATCTGTAGTTAGTTTGACAATTTTCATGTAGAAATAGATAAGTGTTTAATTAAGGTTAGTGGTGTAATTAAATTAATGCTAAATACTGTGCTCTGTAAGCCTATATAAGGGCTTCCTTTTCATTGAACTAATCACAGCAAATTAATCCTTCTCTGCCTTCAACTGTTTCCTTCTTCTCCAATCTTGAATATCCTTTGGATTACAAACACCTTTTTTGGTGCTCTTTTTTCAACAGTTTGATAATTCTCATTATTACTTGACCAATAAAAAATGGCATCGTATCTGTCAGGGTTTAAACATCTTGAAATCCAGCTAGAAGAGATCAAATCAGCCACCAACAACTTTGATGATAGCAAAGTTATTGGAGTCGGCGGTTTTGGAAAAGTTTATAAAGGAGAACTATCTCTTCCTGAGGGGAAAAGCATGGTTGCTTTCAAACGTTTAGATCGTAAACACGGTCAAGGAGACCCTGAATTCTTTAAAGAAATCAGGATGCTGTCCTCTTACAAGCATGATAATCTCATCTCCCTCTTAGGATTTTGCCAAGAAGGGGATGAGATGATCCTTATCTACGAGCATGCATCTCAAGGAAGCCTTGACCGGATTCTGAATGATGCCAATCTCACGTGGACACACAGACTAAAGATCTGTCATGGTGCTGCCAAGGGACTAAGCTTCCTTCATGATCCGAACAGGTCACAGCAAAGAGTCATTCACCGTGATATCAAAAGTGCAAACATTCTACTCGATGAAAATCTCAATGCCAAGGTGGCTGATTTTGGGCTGTCAAAACTAAGCCCAGCTAATCAGCAATATACACTTCTTGTCACCAGTCCTGTAGGTACCCCTGGCTACTGTGATCCACTATACATGGACGCATACCAACTAACAAAAGAGTCAGACGTGTACTCTTTTGGGGTAGTATTATTTGAAGTTCTGTGCGGGAGAGTATGCTATGAAAATAGTAATGGTAGGTTAAAGGTTTTTGTGCCTTTTTGGAAGAAATGTTATGAACAAAAGAAACTAGATGAGATCATCTTTCCAGATCTCAAACACCAACAGGATCCAAGTTCTGTCGAAACATTTGTAGACATTGCATATCAATGTTTACAGAAATCTCGTGAACAACGGCCAACAATGTCTGTTGTTGTGGAAAAACTTAAAGCTGCACTTGAATTAAAGGAGCTTCATGATTTGGAACTGTATGAGTACAGAGAGATACTTAATCTTGCGGATCCTCCTCTGATCTACAACTCTCTGAAGGAATTGAAAGCTCTTCTCTCCAAAGGGTTCCCCGTTACTGGGGGCAAAAGGGTAATAAGCTACGTTGCTTTGTGTTATTTATATACATTTTTAGAATGGTAAATACAAAATTAAATAAATTGCAATTTAATTTCCATGTACATCCCTTATTTTGCATCTTTCATTTTATACCCCATATGAAATATATTTCCATCACTTTTTAATCATTATATACATGATTGAAAAAATCATTATATATATGATTAAAAAAAATATTCATTACTTTTAACAGGTTACATAGTTTTTAAAGTATTGAATTTTTTTATTTTTTATTTATTTATTTTATTTTTTTAATTTCTAAGTATGTTAAGAAAGATAATGTCATCAGAACTGATTCCTAACTGTATCACATAATATCTGGACAGTGGTTTTCATTGAATGAAAATGGAGAACACTGTGAGATGTTATCCATAGCCCACTGTTTGATTTCACATGAAGCTGGTTACGGTTTATGTTATACTGAACTTTATTCAAGGTGACTTATCCTCCTCCTCCTCCAGCTACCCATCCCTATTATTTCTTTCTAAGGTTTTCAGTCTAATGATATTTTCTAAGTATCATTCTATGCTTCTTCTTCGTGCAGATTTCCACGCTTTTTTAGAACAAATAAAAAAGGATTTCAAGTACATATCATAGCTCAATTCTTGACACCATTGATCGATTACACAGTGAACCTTGTCTTCTGCCAGGGCAACTCTTCTGAGAAACAAAAGTACGTAGATCTCAAATACAAATTAGAAGGGGAGACAGAAACTTCTATTGTGTACATTGCAACTACAACAAAAGATAATCGTTTTTTAATTGCTGAATTATATCAATTCACTAGCAACGGGAGAACTTTTGATCTGGAAATTGTGTTTGAAGAGCATAAAGACGATTTAGAAGTTGAAGGCATCTTGTTTCAGCCCCTAGAAAAAGTAAGTTGAAAAATATTGGTTTATTCAACTTAGTTTTTTTTTTTNGTTTTTTTGAAGCATGTTTGTATATTATATTCAATGATTTTTTTTTTATTTTTTTTTTTTTCATTTTTTGGTTGGTCCGGTATGATGTTAACTTTCTTATATAATAAGTATGTATTGAATGAATTCTTTGTTTGTTCATTTTTTGGTTGGTCTAGTATTATGTTGACTTTCTTATATGAAGAAACTGTTGGTGTTTGAAAGTTTGAGGTCTTTTTAGTAACTTCAGATATAGTTTGAGGGTGTGCTTTGTCCCTTTTAAACAGGCTAAAGTACCAGCCCAGACAAAAAACATTTTTTTATTAAGGATATTGTATTATATTCATTAGTTTATTAGTTTGGTTCAGTTGGCTAAGTTAAGAAATTGTTATTTTATTCGGAATATAAAATAGAGTAGCGACAAAATAGTACCTGCTGCTATAATATATATAGAGAATAATATATTATTTAAGTTTTAAACTAATTATATAGTTTTTTTATTTTATTTTATTCTATTTTTATATTTCAATCGGTTAGAGTATCTTCACTCTAATTTTAAAGAGACTCCTTATTATCAAGCATGATCTATATAAAGTGTTGATTGCTGCTAAAAGAACTTAATATTTAGTAACATTAATAAACCAGTAAAATAAATGATTTAACATAAATCTGTCATGTGACAAGTGTGCAAGATGGTATATGAGTTACACTTAATGGGTTGCGCGCCACAGCTCGAGCTTCAGCTACTTTATTTAGGGATTGGGCAAAAACTGTTTGACATATGTTTATATTCATAGGTTGAATGTGCTCAAGCATTAGAGGGTGAGGAAGTGTCAAATGATAGTCTGCAGTGGACAATGAATGAGAAGAACTCGGGCACAAAACTTTTGAAATGGTTCAACTTTGATAAAGGTCAAGAGGTACATCTGATATGAATTATTCATTACTGTCTTATCGAAATCTTTCAAAACATAGTTATTCCTAAATTTACTTCTCATTTGGTACTTACATGTATTTATACTGATTGATTGATAGGGGTATGCTGTTGATAATTGGAAGAAATCTTTTATGTTCTCTGCAAGAGGCGTAATAAGAAGTACAAGCCAGTCTTTTCAGTCTTTACCGGAATCAAGGTTCTTTTTCTATTTTCATGTCAGTTTTCAAGAAGAAGTTTATATCTTTTGCATATACGAGTAGTGCACAGTACTAAAGAAAATGTTAAACAAGAGGGTCAAACCTAGTTTGCTATCCAATAATACCCACCACCTTAGACTGGGTTTGCAACCACTTCCAAATTTGGGTCTCTTGATGTTCATCCCAAAATATGGGTATTCATACGCAAAAACAAGTGACATCATAGATGTTGCCCGCGTTTCTATAAATAGACAAACCCAAAGTCCCAAATCATGTTAGTTAAGAAAAATATGTTAAGAAGCAGAAAATGCTTCAACTGTTCCCATCCCAAAAATGTCTCAAATAGTTTGGCTGAAAGTCGTATTTGCTTTTGCTTTTTGTATGTTTTCTTACGTTTTTATCCGTTTCCGTCCATTTTTGTTTGTTTTTCTTACATTTTATCCGTTTTTATACGTTTTTGTCCGTTTTTATACATTTTCTTCTGTATTTATACGTCTTCCTTACGTTTTCATACGTTTTTATCAGTTTTCTTGAGTTTTTATACGTTTTTGTCTGTTTTTATACGTTTTCATATGTTTTATCCGTTTTCTTACGTTTTCATACGTTCTTATCCGTTCTTATTCGTCTTTCTTACTTTTTCAAACATTTTTATCCGTTTTCTTAAGTCTTCATACGTTTTTGTCCATTTTATAAGATTTTTATACATTTTTGTACTTTTTCTTTACATTTTCATACGTTTTTATCTATTTTTTTAACGTTTTTGTCCGTTTTTATACGTCTTGATTTACCCGCTTTTATCCATTTCAACTGTTTTAATACGTTTTTGTCAGTTTTATACATTTCCTTATGAATTATCTTACGTATAAAAAAGAATAAAATGAATGCAAATGTGAAAAAGCGTATAAAACAAAAGAAAACATATAAAAATAGATAAATATGTATAAAAACGTATGAAAGTGTAAGAAAAAAATTAAAAAACGTAAGAAAGCAGACGAAAACGTATAAAAACGTAAGAAAACGTATAAAAACAGACAAAAACGTAAGAAAACGTATGAAAACTGAAGAAAGCGGATAAAAACGTAAGAAAAATGTATTATAAGGGACGAAAACATATAAAAATGTTCAAAAACATAAGAAAACGGATAAAAATGTACGAAAACGTAAGAACACGAATAAAAACGTAAGAAAAACGGATAAAAACGGACAAAACGTAAGACAACGGATAAAACCATAAGAAAACTGAAGAAAACGGATAAAAACGTATGAAAACTTAAGAAAAACGTATAAAAACGGACGAAAATGTATAGGTTGCGTTTAGTTGGGGGAAAACACCTTTGTTTTCCACAAAATGTTTTGTGGAAAACAAGAAAAACAGAGATCATGTTCAAATAAGCGTTTTCCAACACAATGTTTTGCAAAACACAAAATCCTCTATTTCCTAACTTAACAAAGAACATTACACAAAACAAATTTTAGTTGTTTTCCTTGTTTTCCTTTGTAACCCACAACCCTCCCTCCTTTTCTTCAAAATAGAAAATGAAAACATTAACTAAACGCGTTTTTTATATTTTCAAGTGTTTTGCAGATATAAATTTCCCTTCCAAATTTTTACAAAACTAATGATAGAAAAAAAGAGATTTTTTTCTCCAACTAAACGCACCCATAAAAACGTTCAAAAAATGTATAAAAACGTAAGAAAATGTACAAAAACGGACAAAAATGTAAAAAAAGAGACAAAAACGTAAGAATACGTATAAAAAACTGACAAAAACGTATAAAAGTAGACAAAATGTAAGAAAACGTATAAAAATGGATAAAAACGTATGAAAACTTAAGAAAACGGGTGAAAACATATAAACGGAGGAGTTCGAGCCTTGACTAAGTGCAATTCTAAATTTATACCCACAAGGACGATTGATGTAAATTTTTTATAGCTACAGGGACGATTTATGTAAAGAAATCTTGATTAGTTTAATTTTAGAGCCATAAGGACGACTGGTGTAAATTTTTAGAGCCACAAGGACTTTTTATTTAATTGACTCAAGGACGACTGGTGTAATTTTTTAGAGCCACATGGACGATTTATGTAAATAAATCTTAATTACTTGATGCCATGTCAGAAATATATCTACAATAAGAAGATTAAGAAAGAATGATGACTGCAATAGGGAGATTAAGAAAGTATTTTAACACTTTAGAAGAAAAAAAATGTATGCATGCAAAAGCAGAAAGTGTGAAGTTTGATAACTTTTTAACTAAACCCTAATGATTACCAAAGGTTATTGTGATAGTAAAACATGCATATTTAAGAGAGCATTGGGTACCCTGGTGCCGTAGATGTGGTGCATTGGAGAAAAAGTGCTGCCACGTCAGCAAAAGTCTCCATGGCACCAGAAATCCTATGGCACCACATTCTGGCTGTAACCCTTGGCACCAGAAAATGTGGTACCGTCGTCCATTTTTTTATTTTTTATTCTTTATTTTTTTTACATAAAATAAAACATACACAAAATAACCTAAAATAAACTTCATTGAATTAAAAAACACACTACATTAAAAAAAAAAAAAGTTACATAAAAATAGAAAATTTAATACGTAAACAAGAAATAAAAATTACAAACTAGTCACTAAAGTTCCATAAACGCTCCACAAGGTCTTGTCAAAGATCGTCGTGCACTTTTCTATCTCGAAGTTCTTTATTTTTTCTAACATGTAAATTACACCTTTCGATCCAAGTATCTTGAATGTTCGGACTTGGATCAACGAATGTATTTCTTAAACTCATTTCGAATCCTTCGTCTTCCAATATCATGTTGTGTAACATTATACAACAATACATGATTAGTTTCAAGGTGTTGATTTGCCAAGCACGTGCGGGTTGTCGTCTAATTCCCCAACGACCTTGTAGGACTCCGAAAGCTCGTTCAATATCTTTTCTAGCACTTTCTTGAACTCTTTTGAATTTCAAATATTTTTCAGACCTTGCAACACTAAACGTTTTGACAAATACAGACCATGCTGGATAAATGTCATCGGCTAAATAGTAACCGTTCTTATATGTATGTCCGTTTACTACAAATGGACTTTCCGAAGCTTTATCGGCAAGTTCATCAACAAATAACGGGGAACCATATAACACATTAAGATCATTATTTGACCCCGGAACCCCAAAATATGCATGCCAATCCATAATTTTTGATCCGCAATCGCTTCTAACATAAGAGTTGGGTATTTATGATCACATCTTTTGAATTGAGCTTGTAAGGCCTTTGGGCAATTTTTCCAATCCCAATGCATACAATCAATACTCCCGAGCATTCCCGAGAGTCTATGTTTTTCTTCATGTAATGCAAATATTTTTCAACGTCCTCTGAAGTGGGCTTTCTTAAATACTTTTCATTGTATAAAACATGTATGCATTTAGTAAAGTACTCTAAACATTGTCGCGAAAAACGTTCACCAATTTGCAAGTACTCATCAAATGCATCAGGCGCAGTGCCATACGCCAATTGGCGAATGGCGGATGTGCACTTCAAAAGAGGACCAATACTTAAACGACCGACAGCATCGTAACATTGCCTAAAAAAATTAAAGTACTCAGGAAGAGGATGAACATCATAACTTAAAATATCGTTGAGAATTTTATTAAAAACTCTAGAACTCATACGATACCTTTGCCTAAAATTCTCTTCAGGATATTTAGGATCAGTCTCATCGTCGCCAAAATAGTCGTCGATTAAACGTTGTTCCGCATCTTCTCGTTCACGTGGTATGTATGCCCTCGTTTTCTTTTGACCCGATCCCCCGGCTTCTTGATCACACAAAGCTACAAATTCTTCATACGTCACATAATCCCGAAGATATCGCTCCCTATCGTCTTTAAAATAAACATCATAAGGGTCGTAATACGGGTCATTGGGATTGTTTGGATCCATAATTGAAAGAAAGTTGAGTATTATTGAAGTATAAATTGAATTGGAAGAGAGTGTGAAAAATGGTACTCCCTCCGTCCCATATTTATAGTCCACATTTCCTTTTCGGGTTGTCCCAAATTAATTGTCCACTTTCCTTATTAAGTAAAAACTAGAGAATCTAGTGGATGAATATTCTATTTTAGTGGTTGAAAATTAAAGTGTCCCCACTTTTATTAAACTTTGTGATTTCTTTCTCATGACAATAATTTTGGGACGGAGGGAGTAGAATAAAGAGGTATTTATAGGACTTTAAGGAGTAAAAATTTGAAAAAATTGATTTTTTTTGGCCTACTAGCCGTTACCCAACGCAAATTCCCTAAAAAAAAAAAAAAAAAAAAAAAAAAAAAAAAAAAAGTTACTCACGGCGCAAGGCACCATGGTGCCACCAGCGGTACCGTGCGCCGTCGAAGTTTTTGGGCTGGTGGGATGGCACGAGGCTACCGGCCGATCGTACCTCCCGCTCTGAGCATCACTCTTGCACAGTCTGAATTTTAGTAAGTTTGCAAGTGACTTTCAAGTCATGTCCCGGTAGAAAAAGTCTCCTAAAAAACTTAGTCAATAGTAATAAATTATATTCGATCCATCTGAAATGCAAAGCTTTTGCACAAAAAGGGTATTGAAGATTCCCTTGCTAACATGACTGACAAAAAATATCTAGTATTTTGACCAATTCACATTTCACAAGAAAAGGTAAACTTAAAAATAGAGACCTAGACCGTAATCGTTTATTCGTATGTCAAGCTGATGTTCTACGTTTATTGCAGATTTAAAGAAGTGGCTGTGATAAACCACTACAAATTTAATATCGTGAAGAAAATTAGAACTGATGTGCTAGTACCTGAAACAACATATGCATGTAACCTTGTCTACAAATCAACTAAAGACCAATCCGTATTGGAAATTATATGGGCTGAAGAAAGGTATATCTATTTAGTAAGCCCTCCAAACACCCCAATTATTGGACAGAAGCTTGATCAAAACACTCATAGCCCTTTGAATAGACCCAAATTAATTGCTGTTCCACGACAGAGGAGCGATGGTTGGATGGAAGTAAAAGTATTGGAGTTTCAAACCCCAAGTTCTACAGGAACAATTAAAATTGATATTTGGTTATGCCATCCCTATTTTGATTCTCTTAGTGGGCTTATTATAGAAAGCATCGAGCTTAGGCCCATAAGGGGCGCATTCATCTTAATCCCGTATCCTTGGGGCAGGGGCTGGGGAGTTTGATAGTGTATGTTGATTTAATTTAACATTGAGAAAGTGGATTTGATTATGAAATCATATAAATTTTACAAAATTATTCGGGTGGTTCCTTTTATTATCATTGATTTATCATCCGTAGATATACAGAATTACACTATATAAATAACAAATGTATCTTGAAATAATAATTGACTGTTGCAGCCTTCCAAAAAAATTAAAAATCATCATCGAGTGTTGTAGAGCTATCTTAATGATCATCATAGAGGTGTCAATTTGAGAACCATTAGTTAAATATTGGTCTAGCTGGGTAAATATTTAACAGGGGATGGGTTTAGTTGGGTCTACCTAAATATTATAAATGGATCTAATGGGCATTTGATAGAAAGTGAAATTATATAATAATTACCCAGTGGATCTAGCGGGTCAAAATTTATTTTTTACTTTTTTTCAATTTTTCATAAAAAAAAAATAAAAAATTATTGTCGACCGAACCAAAACCCATCTAGACCCGGACCCAACTCATCTAGACTCATGTTTCTAGAAGACCTATTAGACCCGGACCCGTACAGACCCAAACCCATCTAGACCCGTTACTCGAACCCGACCCGACCCACCTATTTTGCCACCTTTAAGATAACATAAGTATAGAAATGAACTAGGAATTGGTTTTTGTAGTTTCATTATAACATGTTTTATTCTTAAAATACAAAATAGAATGTGTTTCATCATATCATTTATTCGTAGCATAATGTTTAATCATGTTGGGCCCAAATATAATCTTTCAAATTCCGCCAGACCGCCATTGTCACGTCTCAAGAATCATTGTCGTGATGAGAGGAAGATTATTCAAGTGTAACACGCTAGTAACTATGTTTCCATGTCACGTTTTGTGATGAAAGGCATACTGAACCAAATTTCCTATTTGAAGTTTTAAAAACTTATATTTTGTACAATCTAGTATCATTTTAGATTGTGTGATACTAATATGAATGTAAGAAAATCTATAGATTAAAAAAAACAACTGAACTTAATAAGCATTGAAGAACTAGCATACTGACAATATTCTATGCTAGCTCGTGTAATCGTTTCGGAGATATATCAAATCCGATTCAAGCGTAGTAATTGGATTTAGAATAAAAAATGTAGTATATGTTTTCTTGCTAGTCAAAGAAGACCTGTTCACATTGTTCAGGTAATGATTTTTGTGCAAAATGTCAGGAACATGGAACCATATAAAGAAGACGGGCCGTGATGTTATTAAGAATTTTCATACAAAAAAAAAAACATTATCCTAGTCAATGCTTAGGGTGTGTTTAGTTGGAGATAAAATTCTCTTGTTTTCTATCTCTAGTTTTGTAAATATTTGGAAAGAAAAATTATTCCCACAAAAAACTTGAAAATATAAAAAATGCGTTTAGTTGGTGTTTGTATTTTCTATTTTGAAGAAGGGGAGGAGGGTTATGGGTTACAAAGGAAAACAAGGAAAACTACTAAAATTTGTTTTGTAATTTTCCTTGTTAAGCTGGGAAATAGGGGATTTTGTGTTTTGCAAAACATTTTGATGGAAAACGCTTATTTGAACGCAATCTCTGTTTTCCTTATTTTCCACAAAATATTTGTGGAAAACAAGGGTGTTTTCCCCCAACTAAACGCACCCTAACCCTCAACATGTATTCAAACTTCATCCGCTGGCCAAAAAAATAAACACAGCAACATCACACCACTGAAAAACAAAAACTAAGTAATGAGATCAAATTCAACTGTAAACTATTTAGCTGAACATTCAGTGTCCAACTTTGAAATATGAAACATCTGAGGGATAGTTAATAATTGTGGAGGGATGAAAAGTGTAAATTGTGTAATAGCTGAAGGACGGTTCTTGTAAATATAAACAGAAAAGTAAAGAAAGTCTATAAATTACGCGGGAACAATCTGTTAATCGTTATAGAAATTACTCCAGTTGCTTGTATTGCTTCTTCGATCCATTTATCATCGTACATAAATTGGTACATTTTTTTGATAATCATTGTTTTATTCACTAAATATTAACTATTGGTTGCGTTGATGCATTCATCAAATTAAGTCAAAGTCAAGTCAACTTTAGCCAAATTTAATATTTTAATTTTATGGATATCATTATATGAGGAAGAATACATCTATGTGAAATGAAATTGTTGATCGTTTTGTATATTCTGTTTATATTAAGGGCTAATTTCTCATGCGGTAACATTTTAGATTTCGACTTGTTCATTTATTAATCTAAACATAGGTAAGCCGTAAGCGGAGGGGAATCCATGTTTATGCTACCCGAGGAAAGTCAACGCTTTTTTGGCTTTGATGTATGCAGCCTAACTGGTATTCCTATGGTCATTTAAGCACTCTTCCTGGGCCATCTCCAGATGTTTACTCAGCGATATAACCTGGTCCCCTTTGAAAACTTCAACACACCTTGGAAATTTAATTATGATTTAGGGGGTGTTTGGGATTCTTATTATACTTATTGTGTTTGTCACATTAGATAATAGTTTTGAGGGTGTTCGGATAATTGTTTGTTCCAAAAAGCTTATAGATTAAATGGTGATAGGCGCATAAGCGGTTTATTATATAGCCTTCTACATAAATTTATAAGAGCTCAACAATTGCAAATGCACCATGCCGTATAAATTTAAAGTAATTTGATTATGTATTGTAGGAGCAAGCTGAAGTGAAAAGGCTTGTTTGGTTTGGGATAGTCGGGCGGACATTTCAACATTTAGTGTATCTATTCAGAATGAATTTAACCACAAACACCAATGACTGTCTTGACCTTACTTTGTCAATTCATGAAACAAAAGATTCTTCTACTCAAAGAGGGATCCTCGTAAGGAAAGTATGGTCAATTATTTCACTTAAAGGCTATTTTGAGTTTAAAGGATATTTTGAGTTTAATAGCCAGGGGGAAACTCATACACCTAAAAGTAATGAAACAAATAACATACTAAAGATATTACTTATATCGCTAAGAAACTTTCAAATTTTTCACAAGATACGTAATGTTGACCGCTTTTTTACTAGTTTGACCGGTTTGTAGGTTAACACTTAAAAAAACTTACATTATTGGTCCATGTGGCTTGCGTCTGTTTTCACCGGCCATCCTTTAACTTTATTTCAGTTATAAAAGTTATAATAATGGTCCTTGTCGTTTTAACAAAAACATTTTTTTTCAATTTTAAAAAAAAAATAAAATTCTTTTCGAAAATCTTTTAAAAAATAAAATTCTTTTTGAATTTTTTTTTCAAAAACTTTTTTTTTCAAAATTTTATTTTCTAATTCTTTTTTCCGAAAAAAAATTAAAAAAAAATTATAAAAATAATTATCGAAAAAAAAATTCTTAAAATATTCGAAAAATAAAAAAAATTGGCATTTTTTAGAAAAAAATATCTAAAATATAATTTATAAAAAAAATTTGGAATAAATTTTTTTTCGAATAAAAATTTATTTCGAATAAATTTTTTTTAGAAAAATATTTGAATAAAAATATTTTTTAAGAAACATTTTTTCTAAAAAAATATTTTTATTCAAATATTTTTCTAAAAATAATTTATTCGGAAAAAAAATTTATTCGAATTTTTTTTATAAAATATTTTTTAGATTTTTTTAATTTTTTTTTTCTAAAATATTATTTAGAAATTTTTAGAAATTCAAAAAAAATTAGAAAATTTTTCGAATTTTTTAAATTTTTTTCGAAAATATGTTTTTTGGAATTTTAAAATTCAAAAACATATTTTTGAAAACCTTATTTTTTAATTTTTTGTCTAACTTTTTTTTTTTTTTTTTTTTTTTTTTTTTTTTTTTTTTTTTTTTTATTTTTTNGTGTACTTTTAAAATATTTAGCACATATGGGGGTAATAATGTTGTTCTTCCCCATTACTCTATTACACTAGTACTTTACCCATTAGTCCCAATCGTCCCAAAACAATATGTACAAGGATATGACTCGACTTAGCAATCATGTAATCAATTAGATATTTAACTAAGGGTTTAAACAAATGTTGTCACAATAATGCACTAAAGGTGAGTGCATACAAGGTAGGCTAAGGCGATTTGGGTGTACATTTACGTAGGGTGTAACAAATTCTTCCTTTAAGTAAAATGCTTAAAGTTAGAAACGAAAAGATAGGCTCGGAGGGGTGTACTAGGGGTATCGTGTATCAAAAATGGGTACAACGCTAAGGGTGTGGGAGAATTACTTGACCAATGTAGTCAAAGTAATTATAACAAAAACATAGGTGTAAAACAAGGGTTAATCCTAATGCCTCTTATCATGTAGTAAATCTAACTACATGAATGTAGTTTCACTTTGTGGATTCGGGATGGTCCTATCGCAAGTTCTAGAATCTAAGTGCTACCGGTACACACATCATAGCATAAATGCTTTTCCTACCAATTCTAGGGGCGAACCTCACATATTTGGGGTGGAAAATTTTTTAGTGGTACGGTTTTGTGCTAGTCATATAACTCCTATCCATGAGACGCTCATTAAGACCAAAGTTTCACTCCTAAATGTTGTAAAATTTTTTAAATTTGGCACTAAAATTGCCCTAACAGGTATTTATCTCGGTTTTATTACACATCTACCTTTAAACAAACAAAAATCAAGCGTAATTGCATTCTCTAAGGTATCGTACTTTAACCCCCCCCCCCCTTACACTTAAGATGAACATTGTCCCCAATGTTCAAATAATAAGATGTAAAAGTAAATAAGGTAAAAGAATGAAATCAAATACTCCCCTGATTCGCTTGGTGGATAGAGGGGTAACATGGTTAGATCTTCTTCCAAGAAAATGAAAAATCAAAGCTTCCCTTCCGAAATATAAATCATCTTCTTATCCAAAATAACCTGTTAAACCTGAGAAAACAGACACGAAACCGGCATAGCATCGGCGGGATAAATCTGTATAAGGATATAATGCTTGTTGAATGAATATTTTGCAGATTCCTGGAGTTTATAAGTTAGAGATTTTATATAGCATTTTATGATTCCGGAAGAAAAACAAAACTTTCAAAAATTCCAGAAAACTGAACCTGACGCTGTCAGCCTGGGGCTTGACGCCGTCAGAAGTGATCTGACAGATTTCTCATGTTAAGTTTCCGGAAAATTTCTGGAAAAACTCAATTCTTACTTCCTGGAAATCCTGCAAAATATCATTATGACTCGATACAAGCATTTGACTCAAACAATTACTAATATGTATGTCAATTTAATATTGTTATGATTCATGTTCATTTGTTCTTATAAACCGATTTAGATTTCCCTTACACTTATCTTTTGCAAAATACCTTTATATGTAGTTAAGACGAAGTTAAAAACAAAATAAAGCATTTTCACAATTTAGTTTGAAGCATGAATCAATAACAATAAAAATAAAACATACATACGGAAGCAAATAAAATCAAACAAACAAACAAATAAACACACAAAGCTTGGGTTGCCTCCCAAGAAGCGCTTTTCTTTATTAACGAGTCTTGTAGCTAGACTCAAAGTCACGGGCTCTATTATGTGACTCCATCATTGGTCACATCCTCTAGGTCATCCTCGGGCTTAGTCTTATATTCCGGACCTAGTTGCAAGCATTCTTTGTAGAACCCAAATATCCTACTCATGACATAGTCTACTCCTCTACTTCTATCCTTGTCATTCCTATAGTAGACCGCTTGCTTGTGCTCCTTCTCGATGTTTGACAAGAGTCGGTATTGCTCTATCTTATAAGGCATTTGGTAAGCTATATCATCGGTCTCGTCCCTGAATCTAACTATCCCTAGAGATGGGTCATAATTCATTTTAGAGGCCTCAACAAACGGCTTTCCAAAAACTACTTGAGTTAAGCATGTGTCAACTACCGGACGAATATCCTCAACGATCACGAAGTCGGTGACGTAGGTGAAATTCCCTATATAGACATGTAGTCCCCTAACTCTACCTACAAAATTGCTTATCCACCCCGTGCTAGGAAATGTTCTAAGTCCCAGTTGCTTTTTCATTATTAGATTGTAGTGGGCTCTAGTCATGACGTTTATTGGGGACTTAAGATCTATGTAAGCCTTCCAAACATGCAAGTGACCTATATTGCATGGTATGTTGATGTTGGAAGGGTCACCGGTTTTGATGATTGGGTTACCTAGGAAGTATGGTGTCTCGGGGTCATCGAATAGATCCTTATGGTATGCACGTTCTTCCTTAGTGGGCAACCTATTGAAGTAGTCCTCTTCGTCATCTACTTCTTCTACTCCACTTATCTTAGCTTCCTTATCAACCTCAACTTCCTTAACCTCATCCTCATTTGTCTTAACTTCCTCCTTATGTTCACTATCTATTTCATTCTTAGGGATTGGCTTAATAGTGACAACATTAACGAAGTGGACTTGTTTGGATGAAGAAGGGTCCTTGACTTGGGGTCCGCTATTTGTGTTCCTAGCGTCCTTATGTGGAGGTGATAGCACTTGGTTGTTGAGGGCCTTCAATAAGTTGTCAATCTTATTGGTCATCTCTACTTGTTGTTGATTAAATTCGGATGTGAATTTAGCTATACGAGCTTCTTGAGATGCCATAAAATTGGACATCAATCCTTCAAAGTTATTGGTACTACCATAGTTGTTGGAAGGATTGTTGTTGAAGGTACGGTTCGAGGAGGGACCGTTGGGTTGAAAACGATTATGTGGATTGGAGGAATTGTTTTGGGGCGTGTTTTGGTTTTGTTTCCACCTAAGGTTCGGGTGATTTCTCCATGAGGGGTTGTAGGAGTCACCATAAGGGTTTGGCTCGGGTTTGAAAGTGTACCACTTGTCTCCCGCTCCGTCGGTACGCGAGGATGCGTAGTCCACAAAAGCTTGTTCGGGGAGTTCCATGCAATCACGAGTGTCGTGGGGACCACTACATAATTCGCACGAAGAAGTGATTTTGTTCACTTGGCTTGAAGGTTTAGGAGCCTCGTAGGATTTCATAAGAAACTTGACTTGGTCTTTGATGTGCGTAGGATTACTACCACGCAACAGGTTTTACCTCTCAAGGGATCTTGAGAAGCTTGCAATCCCACCAGGCAGTGTACCTGGTCAGTGTAGTATAGTGTATTGGTAAGTACGGGGGATTGATCGTTCTCTCACAGGGAATAGTGTTTGTTAGGATAAAAAAAAATACTCTAATAGGTCTAAAGGTGAAGGAAGATTATTTTTGTATTTTTATATTTTATGGAAAGCAAGTAAAATCTCGGGTTTTGGAGGAGTGGGCGGAATTAGTTGCTAGTCAACTAACCCAAAAACTACTATTGCAAGAAAAATAAAATAACAAGAAAATAAAATATTGTGAAAACTTATATGGAGACAAATGTGTTTACTTAGACTTCCTTACTCCCTAACTATCTTTTACCGGTTAGTTGGTGTATGTATTACTTGTGTGAATGACGGGTGTATTCCTTAACAATTCATGGGGTGGCATACATATCTCCCTAATTCTATGAGCTCTTATCTCCTCCTACAACTATGCGTACACATAATCATAGGGATTATAAACAGTGGCTCATAGCGGGATTGCGACCACGCACTAGGGTTTTACTTCTCAAGGGATCTTGAGAAGCTTGCAATCCCCACAAGGCAATGTACCTGACTGAGGTAGTATAGTGTAGTGGCAAGTACCGGGGGATTGATCGTTCTCTGCCGGAATAGTGTCGTTTGGATTGAAAAGCTACTCTAATAGGTCTAGGGGCGAGGGAAGATTCTTTTTGTATTTATTATTTTTAGGAAAGCAAGTAAAAATCTCGAGTTTGAAGGAGTGGGCGGAATTAGTTGCTAGTCAACTAACCCAAATAACTACTAATGCAAATAAAATAAAATAACAAGAAAGTAAATGTTTGTGAAAACTAATATGGAGAGAAGTGTGTTTACTTAGATTTCCTTACTCTCTAACTATCTTTTACCGATTGATTAGTGTATATTAATTGCGTGGATGACGGATTGTATTCCTTAATACCATTCGTAGGGGTGTGTACGGACTTCCCCTAACTCTATGAGCTCCTACTTCACTCCTATGCCGAGCCGACTAAGAAGCTCCTAACATGGGATCACTAGAATTCGATCATGCATTAAATACAATCAAATAACCTTAGTACACATTGGTTCATATTTCTTAAGA
>LBNU01003190.1:82208-123276 GCA_014162995.1 Artemisia annua
GGTGTGGGAGAATTACTTGACTAATGTAGCCAAAGTAATTAAAACAAAAAACACGGGTGTAAAAACAAAGGGTTAATCCTAATGCCTCTTATCATGTAGTAGATCTAACTACACGAATGTAGTCTCACTTGTGGATTTGAGATGGTCCTAACGCAAGTTCTAGAATCTAAGTGCTACCGGTACACACATCATAGCATCAAAGATGGATGCTTTTTCTACCAATTCTAGGGGTGAACCTCACATATTTGGGGAGGAAAATTTTTTAGTGGTACGGTTTTGTGCTAGTCATATAATTTCCTATCCATGAGACGCTCATTAAGACCAAAGTCTCACTTCTAAATGTTGTAAAAAATTTTAAATTGGCGCTAAAATTACCCTAACAAATATTTCTCTCGGTTTTATTACAAATTTACTATCGAACAAACAAAAATCAAGTGCAATTGTATTCTCTAAGGCGCCTTCATTTACCCCCCCCCCTTACACTTAAACCGAACATTGTCCCCAATGTTCAAATAAAAGATGTAAAAGTAAATAAAATGAAAGAATGAAATCAAATACTCCCCTGATTCGTTTGATGTGGAGAGTGAGGTAATACCTGTCATAGCAAATAGATTACCATAGGTTTGGGAGAGGATCAATTACTCCTCCACTAGGCGTAAGCACTTAAGATAAACTATCAAAGAGGGCTTTCAAAAAGGGTTATAATGTAAGGTGTAGGGATATGATAAACACGGTTTGGTTGGAATAAGGGTATTTTAATGGTGGCGAGTTAACTATCATGATCAAATACATGCACTATACAATGTTTCTAAGCCAAGACTCGACTCAATCTTAAGCTAGAAACAAAATAACAAAAACATAAACAAACATAAAAGGAACGAGATGGTAGTCCGTATGTTTTTTTCTACTTTTCTTTTTCTAATTTTTTTGTATTTTTCTCAGTGTTGCAAAAAAAGGTCTATAAGGCCGATTAATCACCGCCTAAGCGCTATAGGGCCACCAACCTTGCCGATTTATGTAACTGGGTCAAAAAAATAGGTCAACCATGGTGAACGGCGATTAACGGCTGTCAATGGTGGTCAAACTTGCCGGAAACCTGCAAATCTTGCCGGAAGTACCCAAAACTCACCGAAAACTTATTTTGATTAGTTATAGTTACTGTTTAAATCTATTACATGTTATTTTTTAGAAAAAATCTTGCCGAAATACCTAAAACTCACCGGAAATACACAAAACTTACCGAAAATACCTAAAATTTGCCAGAAATGCTAATACGATTAATCACCGATTAATCCCGCCTAGACCGATTACAGGCTACAAGGTGGTCGACCGCATCACTACCGATTCACGATTTTTGCAACCTTGATTTTTCTTGATTTTTTCGATTTTTTTTTTTATTTTTATTTTTTTGCATACATTCTTACCCTACCATCCAAAATAATACATCATAGGGGCCTCGGTTCTCCCTTTACACTTGAACTTTTACATAACTTTACAATTACTATTCTAATGACTCGAATTAAGATAATTGAAAAACTTGGAGTACTTTTAAAATATTTAGCACATATGGGGGTAATAATGTTGTTCTTCCCCATTACTCCATTACACTAGTACTTTACCCTTGAGTCCCAATCGTCCCAAAACAATATGTACAAGGATATGACTCGACTTAGCAACCATGTAATTGATTAGATAATTAACAAAGGGTTTAACAAATGTTGTCACAATAATGCAATAAAGGTGAGTGCATACAAGGTAGGATAAGGCGATTTGGGTGTACATTTAAGTGGGGTGTAACAAATTCTCACTTTGAGTAAGATGCTCAAAGATCGAAACGAAAAGATAGGCTCGGAGGGGTGCACTAGGGGTATCGTGTACCAAAAATGGGTACAACGCAAAGGGTGTGGGAGAATTACTTGACTAATGTAGCCAAAGTAATTAAAACAAAAAACACGGGTGTAAAAACAAAGGGTTAATCCTAATGCCTCTTATCATGTAGTAGATCTAACTACACGAATGTAGTCTCACTTGTGGATTTGAGATGGTCCTAACGCAAGTTCTAGAATCTAAGCGCTACCGGTACACACATCATAGCATCAAAGATGGATGCTTTTCCTACCAATTCTAGGGGTGAACCTCACATATTTGGGGTGGAAAATTTTTTAGTGGTACGGTTTTGTGCTAGTCATATAATTTCCTATCCATGAGACGCTCATTAAGACCAAAGTCTCACTTCTAAATGTTGTAAAAAATTTTAAATTGGCGCTAAAATTGCCCTAACAAATATTTCTCTCGGTTTTATTACAAATTTACTATCAAACAAACAAAAATCAAGCGCAATTGTATTCTCTAAGGTGCCTTCATTTACCCCCCTTACACTTAAACCGAACATTGTCCCCAATGTTCAAATAGAAGATGTAAAAGTAAATAAAATGAAAGAATGAAATCAAATACTCCCCTGATTCGTTTGATGTGGATAGTGAGGTAACATGGTTAGATCTTCTTCCAAGAAAGATGAACGCTCAAAGCTTCCCTTCCAAAATATAAATCATCTTCTTGTCCAAAATAACCTGTTAACCTGAAAAAAAGATAAAGGCCAACCTCGCATAAAATCGGCGGTATAATCTATAATAGGATATAATGCTTGTGGAATGAATATTTTTGCAGAATTCCTGGAGATTATAAGTTAGAGAATTAACAAAAACTTTTTATTTCCGGAAGAAAAACAAAACTTTCAAAAATTGCAGAAAATTATATCCTGACGCCGTCAAGTTGTAATACCTGACGCCGTCAGAAACGATCTGACAGAATCCTCATGTTAAGTTTTCAGAAAAATTTCTGGAAAAACTATATCTTACTTCCTGGAATTCCTGCAAAAATTCATTATGACTCGATACAAGCATTTGACTCAAACAAATACTAATATGTATGTTAATTTACATTGTTATGATTCATGTTCATTCGTTCTTATAAACCGATTTAAATTTCCCTTACACTTAGCTTTTGCAAAATACCTTTATATGTAGTTAAGACGAAGTTAAAAATAAAATAAAGCATTTTCACAAGTTAGTTTGAATCACGAATCAATAACAAGAAATATCATACATACGGAAACAAATAAAATCAAATAAACAAACAAATAAAACACATAAAGCTTGGGTTGCCTCCCAAGAAGCGCTTTTCTTTATTAACGAGTCTTGTAGCTAGACTCAAAGTCACCGTAAATTACGTGACTTCATTGTTGGTCTCGGTTTCTAGGTCATCCTCTTGTCCGGTTTTATAATCCGGTCCTAACTTCAAACAATCCTTGTAGAAGCCGAATATCCTTTCCATGACATAGTCTACTCCCCTAAGTCTATCCTCATCATTCCTATAGTAGACCGCTTGTTTAAGCTCTTTTTCAACGTTTGACAAGCTTTGGAATTGCTCAATCTTATATGGCATTTGGTAGTTCACTTCATCGGTCTCATCCTTAAATTTAACTATCCCTAAGGAAGGTTCATAAGTCATCCCAGAGACTTCAATAAACGGTTTTCCAAAGACTACTTGAGTTAAACTAGCATCGACTATTGGGCGGATATCTTCTACAATCACAAAGTCGGTGACATAGGTGAAGTTCCCTACATAAACCGGTAATCCCCTAACTCTTCCCGTGAAGATACTAATCCATCCCCTATCGGGGAACACCCTATACCTAAGTTGATTTTTCATTATCAAGTTGTATTGGGCTCTAGTCATGATGTTTATGGGAAATCTAGGGTCGATGTAAGCCTTCCACACATGCAAATGTCCTATGTTGCATGGTATGTTGAGATTAGAAGGGTCGCCCGTTTTGATAATCGGGTTACCTAGGAAGTATGGTGTCTCGGAGTCATCGCATAAATCCTTATGGTATGCCCGTTCTTCTCTAGTTGGTAATTTATTGAAGTAGTCTTCTCCATTATTTACTTCTTCAATCTTGCTTACCCTACTTTCCTCATCTACCTCGACTTCCTTAACTTCATCCCTAGGTTCATTATTTTCCTCACTCCTATCAATTGGTCTAATAGTGACAACGTTGACGAAGTGGACATGTTTGGATGAAGAAGGGTCCTTAATTTGGGGTCCGCTATTAGTGGTCCTAGCGTCCTTATGTGGAGGTGATAGCACTTGGTTGGTAAGGGCCTTCAACAAGTTGTCAATCTTATTGGTCATCTCTACTTGTTGTTGATTAAATTCGGATGTGAATTTAGCTATACGAGCTTCTTGAGATGCCTGATGAGACGAAAAGTGTTACGCTTTTAGGGGGTCATTGAAGCCCTAATTCGTGTAAATGTGATCAAATATTGCCCTAAATCGTTCCTTTTGTCATTTTAGGTACTTTTGAGAAGAATTCTGGAAAACATGCATATTTGGACATTTTTGGAGCATTAAAGTGAAGAAAACGACAAAGTCTCAAAAGAAGCTGGAAATACTACTTGACGGCGTCAGAGTCACAACGTGACGCCGTCAGCAAGCAATGACAAAGGAGTGAAAACCAATTTTCAAATGACGGGCAAGAAAGAATTCGGAACTTTACACCTGACGCCGTCAGGTGTTATTGGTGGTAGGCCGTCAGGTTATAATTTAAAGAGTGACGGCCCAGAAGAAATTAAAGGGTGACGGCGTCAGAAATGGATCTAGGCCATCCGAGAACCCTTATGGCGGCGGGCTGACGGCGTCAGACACTATAACCTGACACCGTCAGAGTGTAAAAGTCTATATATAGTTTTCTATTTTTCATTCATTAGTGTGGAACTTTGTGGAGAACTTTTGGCACCAAACCCTAGACGAATTTTCTGTACTTTTTAGGGTTTCCAACCCTTGGAACCCTCATGCTTAATTAAAGATAAGTCTTCACTTCAATTCAATCAATATGTCTATGTGTTGGTTGATTATCTCTTTTACTTGTCTTTTAATTAACATGCTTGGCTAAATTCTTCTTGTGTTTGCTTAGATCTAATAAAACCTAACTATATATTAATTATTGGTTAATTGGTGTGTTGTTGTTTGTTGGGATGATTGTTCCATCAATGTTAGGCTCAAGAAAACTGCCCAACCTCCTTTATGGTAACGTGCTTGAACGTCTTGGGAAACATGTAGCCAAGGCATACTAGGCTATTAAGGTAGTATTTAACGCATGAGCCACTTTTTACAATCCCTATGGTTGTGCCGTACATGGCATAGGAGGAGATAAGAGCTCATAGAATTGGAGAGATATGTATGCCACTCCATGAGTTATTAGGAATACACCCTTCATCCACACACGTAACATACATATCAATTAACCGGTAAAAGATAGTTAGGGAGTAATGAAGTCTAAGTAAACACAACTTTTCTCCATATAGTTTTCACAACCAAATAGTTTAGTTATTTTATTTTATTTGCAATAGTAGTAATTTTGGGTTAGTTGACTAGCAACTAATTCCACCCACTCCTTCAAAACCGAGATTTTACTTACTTTCCTAAAAATATAAAAATACAAAAAGAATCTTCCTTCACCCTTAGACCTATTAGAGTAGTTTTTCTATCCTAACGAACACTATTCCCTGTGAGAGAACGATCAATCCCCTGTACTTACCACTATCCTATACTACATCGGTCAGGTACACTGCCTGGTGGGGTTGTAAGCCTCTTGAGATCCCTCGAGAGGTAAAACCTGTTGTAAGGTCACAAAACCACGCATCAATGCCATAAAATTGGACATCAATCCTTCAAAGTTATTGGTACTACCATAGTTGTTGGAAGGATTGTTGTTGAAGGTACGGTTCGAGGGAGGACCGTTGGGTTGGAAACGATTAGGTGGGTTGGAAGAATTGTTTTGGGGCATGTTTTGGTTTGACTTCCACCTAAGGTTTGGGTGATTTTTCCATGAGGGGTTGTATGAATCACCGTAAGGGTTTGGCTCGGGTTTGAAAGTGTACCACTTGTCTCCCGCTCCGTCGGTACGCGAGGATGCGTAGTCCGCAAAAGCTTGTTCGGGGAGTTCCATGCAATCACGAGTGTCGTGGGGACCACTACATAATTCGCACGAAGAAGTGATTTTGTTCACTTGGCTTGAAGGTTTAGGAGCTTCGTAGGATTTCATGAGAAACTTGACTTGGTCTTCAAGTTCTATGATCCTACGGTCGGAAGTGCTTGAATTATTCGAAGGCAAAGATATTGCCTTGACCGTTTTATTCAAATCACGGGGATCATTCCAACTTTCGTTGTCATATAGAGCAAGATCTTCTAGGAGATCCCATGATTGTTCCGCACTTAGATCACGTAGCTTGCCACCGGCCGCTTGGTCAATGGTTTGCCTCGTGTGGAGATTGATGTGGTCATAGAAGATTTGGACTTGGAGCCAAAGGTCTATGCCATGATGAGGGACTTTTTGGAGTAAGTCCTTGAATCGAGTCCATGCCTCGTAGAGGGTTTCGCCTTGGCGTTGTTGGAACGCCAAGATATCATTCCTTAGCTTGGTAGTTCTCCCCGGTGGGAAAAATTGAGCAAGGAAACGAGTTGTGAGATCATCCCAAGAGGTGATGGATCCTGCGGGAAGTCGCTCAAGCCATTGACTAGCTTGGTCCCGTAGAGAGAATTGGAAGAGACGCAATCGGGTCGTCTCTCGAGTGGCAACATCAAGGTCTATAGAATCTACGATTTTGAGGAAATCCTTGAGATGTTGATTTGGATCTTCGGAACGAAGTCCATGGAATGCGCATCCACTTTGCACCAACCGGATGGTGTCAGATCGCAAGGGAGTGACATTGGCTCCTTGAGTGAGCTCAATGGTGTTGCGATAGCCATGGTGGCTAGGTCGGGAATACTCTCCTAAGGTGCGGGCTCTAGGAGGTTGGTTTGGTTGTGGTGGGTTGTTAGGATCGAGGATGTTACCACCTTCCATGTTGGCGGATGGTAATGGTTACGAACAAAAACACGAAGAAAATAGATAGACTAAAGAAATCCTAGAAAAATAAAATAAAAATCTCACTAGAAAGGAATCTGGTGAGTAGACCTAATAAAATAAAAATTCTACCTAAGCAATAACTATTCCCCGGCAGCGGCGCCAAAAACTTGATGTGCGTAGGATTGCTACCACGCAACAGGTTTTACCTCTCAAGGGATCTTGAGAAGCTTGCAATCCCACCAGGCAGTGTACCTGGTCACTGTAGTATAATGTATTGGTAAGTACGGGGGATTGATCGTTCTCTCACGGGGAATAGTGTTCGTTAGGATAGAAAAAACTACTCTAATAGGTCTAAAGGTGAAGGAATATTATTTTTGTATTTTTATATTTTATGGAAAGCATGTAAAATCTCGGGTTTTGGAGGAGTGGGCGGAATTAGTTGCTAGTCAACTAACCCAAAAACTACTATTGCAAGAAAAATAAAATAACAAGAAAATAAAAGATTGTGAAAACTTATATGGAGACAAATGTGTTTACTTAGACTTCCTTACTCCCTAACTATCTTTTACCGGATAATTGGTGTATGTATTACTTGTGTGGATGACGGGTGTATTCCTTAACAATTCATGGGGTGGCATAGAAAGAGAGTAGAAAATTTTTATGATCTAAAATTTGGTACATGCAAAAGTTTGGTAGAAAGAAATAGATAGTGGAAGTGTTGTTGTATAACTTTGATATACAAGTGTCCTAGGAACACTATCATGGCCGGCCACCTCATCCTTGGGGTGGTGGCTTGTAGTTTTTGTCCCACTTTTGTTTTTACGGGGTACCGTTTAGTGCATAGCTCGAGTAATTAGAAATAATTTTTAATGGTACCATAGTGATGAAATACTATTGTAAAAAATTATGAAAATATAATTTTAGTAGATGATGAGTTGTTCAATAACTTTCACATTATTACTACGAATGCTTTCGTAGTTATATGTTTTTGATAGTTTTAAGTAATTAGTTCCTAAAATAAAAGTGAAAGTAACTTTTTAAATTAGGATTTCAAGGGAAAAATAAATAGTGGACTACAAGAAATGTAGAGTTGACATATATAGTCGTAGTGAATGAATTGGATGTTTACGGATAACTTTCTACGAAGTTGGTTTATTAGAAATGGAATAGTAATTAAATAAACTATTATTTAAAATATAAGACATGAATTTTTGAGAAATGTCACATTACGCCCCTGTATCAGAAACTATCCCAAAATATACTTAACACATTTTTCAGAAAACTCGACTTCCATGACTCTAAAATTAATGAAACTTTCCATAAATCTTTAACATAACATAATACATGATGTGCGTAGGATTGCGACCACGCAACAGGTTTTACCTCTCAAGGGATCTTGAGAAGCTTGCAATCCCACCAGGCAGTGTACTGGTCAGTGTAGTATAGTGTAGTGGTAAGTACGGGGGATTGATCGTTCTCTCACAGGGAATAGTGTTCGTTAGGATAGAAAAACTACTCTAATAGGTCTAAAGGTGAAGGAAGATTATTTTTTGTATTTTTATATTTTATGGAAAGCAAATAAAATCTCGGGTTTTGGAGGAATGGGCGGAATTAGTTGCTAGTCAACTAACCCAAAAACTACAATTGCAAGAAAAATAAAATAACAAGAAAATAAAAGGTTGTGAAAACTTATATGGAGACAAATGTGTTTACTTAGACTTCCTTACTCCCTAACTATCTTTTACCGGATAATTGGTGTATGTATTACTTGTGTGGATGACGGGTGTATTCCTTAACAATTCATGGGGTGGCATACATATCTCCCCAATTCTATGAGCTCTTATCTCCTCCTACAAACATGCGTACACATAATCATAGGGATTGTAAACAGTGGCTCATGCGTTAAATACTACCTTAATAACCTAGTATGCCTTAGTTACATGTTTCTTAAGACGTTCAAGCATGTTACCATATAGGAGTATTGCCAGTTTTCTTAAGCCTAACATTGATGAAACATTCATCCCAACAAAGTAATAACACACCAATCAACCAATAATTAATAGTTAGGTTTCATTAGATCTAAGCAAACACAAGAAAAATCTAGCCTAGCATGTTAATTGAAAGACAAGCATAAGATATAATTAACCAACACATAGACATATTGATTAATTTAAGTGAGGACTTATCTTTAATTGAACATGAAGGTTTCAAGGGTGAAAAACCCTTGAAATTACTGCTAAAATCGTCTTTAGGGTTTGTACCAAAAGTTCCCCATAAGTTCCACACTAATGAATGAAAATTAGGAAAATATATATATATTTTACATTCTGACGGCGTCAAGTTATAGAGTCTGACGCCGTCAGCTCGCCGCCACTAGGGTTCTTAGATGGCCTAGATCTACTTCTGACGCCGTCACCCTCTAAATCCTTCAGGGCCGTCACTCTTTAGCTTATAACCTGACGGCCTACATCTTGTAACACCTGACGGCGTCAGGTGTAAATGTTTGAAAATCTTTCTGGCCCGTCAAGTGTAAAGTGGTTTCACTCCTTTGTCAACGTTGGCTGACGGCGTCACCTTGTAACTCTGACGCCGTCAGGTAGGAAATTCAGCTTCTTTTGAGACTTTGTCGTTTTCTTCACTTTTATGCTCCAAAAACGTCCAAATATGCATCTTTTCCAGAATTCTTCTCAAAAGTACCTAAAATGACAAAATAAACGATTTAGGGCAATATTTGATCATATTTACTCGAATTAGGGCTTAAATGACCCCTTAAAATGGGTACACTTTTCGTCTCAATAGTCTTCAATTTCTATGATCTTACGGTCGGAAGTGCTTGAATTGTTCGAAGGCAAAGATATTGCCTTGACCGTTTTATTCCAATCACGGGGATCATTCCAACTTTCGTTGTCATAAAGAGCAAGATCTTCTAGGAGATCCCATGATTGTTCCGCACTTAGATCACGTAGCTTACCACCGACCGCTTGGTCAGTGGTTTGCCTCGTGGGGAGATTGAGATGGTCATAGAAGATTTGGACTTGGAGCCAAAGGTCTATGCCATGATGAGAGACTTTTTGGAGTAAGTCCTTGAATCGATTCCATGCCTCGTAGAGGGTTTCGCCTTGGCGTTGTTAGAACGTCAAGATGTCATTCCTTAGCTTTGTGGTTCTTCCCGGTGGGAAAAATTGAGCTAAGAAGCGAGTTGTGAGATCATCCCAAGAGGTGATGGATCCTGCGGGTAGACGCTCTAGCCATTGACTAGCATGGTCTCGCAGAGAGAATTGGAAGAGACGTAATCGGGTAGTCTCTCGAGTGTCAACATCAAGGTCTATGGAATCTACGATCTTAAGGAAGTCCTTGAGGTGTTGATTAGGATCTTCGGAATGAAGTCCATGGAGTGCACATCCACTTTGCACCAACCGGATGGTGTCGGATCGCAAGGGAGACACATTGGCTCCTTGGGTGAGCTGAATGGTGTTTCGATAGCCATGGTGGCTAGGTCGGGAATACTCTTCAAAGGTGCGGGCTCTAGGAGGTTGGTTTGGTTGTGGTGGGTTGTTGGGGTCAAGGATATTACCACTTTCCATGTTGGCGGATGGTAATGGTTACGAACAAAACCACGAAGAAATAAGATAGACTAAAGAAATCCTAGAAAAATAAAATAAAAATCTCACTAGAAAGGAATATAGTGAGTAGACCTAATAAAATAAAAGTTCAACCTAAACAATAACTATTCCCCGGCAGCGGCGCCTAAAACTTTGATGCGCGGGATTGCGACCACGCACTAGGGTTTTACTTCTCAAGGGATCTTGAGAAGCTTGCAATCCCCACCAGGCAGTGTACCTGACCGATGTAGTATAGTGTAGTGGCAAGTACCGGGGGATTGATCGTTCTCTGCGGGAATAGTGTCGTTAGGATTGAAAAGCTACTCTAATAGGTCTAGGGGTGAGGGAAGATTCTTTTTGTATTTTATTATTTTTCGGAAAGCAAGTAAAAATTTCGGGTTTGAAGGAGTGGGCGGAATTAGTTGCTAGTCAACTAACCCAAATAACTACTAATGCAAATAAAATAAAATAACAATAAAGTAAATGTTTGTGAAAACTAATATGGAGAGAAGTGTGTTTACTTAGATTTCCTTACTCCCTAACTATCTTTTATCGATTGATTAGTGTGTAATAATTGCATGGATGACGGATTGTATTCCTTAATACCATTCGTAGGGGTGTGTACGGAATTCCCCTAACTCTATGAGCTCCTACTTCACTCCTATGTCGAGCCGGCTAAGAAGCTCCTAACATGAGATCACTAGAATTCGCTCATGCATTAAATACAATCAAATAACCTTAGTACACCTTGGTTCATGTTTCTTAAGACGTTCAAGCATGTTACCAACCGAAAGTCTGCCAGTTTTCTTAAGCCTAACATCGATAATCACCCATCCAATACAATTAATAACACACCATTCAATCAATAATTAATAGTTAGGTTTCATTATATCTAAGCAAACACAAAGAGAACCTAGCCTAGCATGTTAACAAAAGACAAGAACAAGATAGAATCAAACAACACATAGACATATTGAATGATTAATTGATTACTTATCTTCAATGTAACATGGAAGATCCCAAGGTTAAAAACCTTGAAAAAGCTGCTAAAAATCGTCTAGGGTTTCTCCTTTAAAAGTTCCACACTTATGACTAAAAATTATGCGAATATATATAGAAAAACAGATCTGACGGTGTCACGTTATAGACTTGACGCCGTCACCTCGCCGTGGTTAGGGTTTCTTGATGGCCTTCTTGACGCCGTCCCCCTTTAAACTCCCAAAAAACATTCTGGCTTATCAAGGCTTGACGGCGTCACATCCATGCTTGACGCCGTTAAGGGTACTATTCAACAGATTTTTGACACTTTGTCGAATTCTTCACTTTTATGCTCCAAAAACGTCCAAAATGCTTCCTTTTCCAGAATTTCTCTCTAAAGTACCTAAAATGCCAAAAGGAACGATTTAGGGCGATATTTGATCAAATAAATACGATTTAGGGCTTAAATGACCTTTGAAAAGCGGTACACTTTTCGCCTTATCTTGGACTGTGTAAAGACGGGAAAAAAGTGGAAAAACGGAAGTGTAAAAACGGACGAAAACTTGTAAAAACGGACAAAAACGTGCAAAAACGAACTTTACACGTGTAAACACGGACGAAAAAGTGAAAATAAAGTCAAGGGACTAAAGGTGAAAGTCAACCCAAATGACAAGGACCATTATTGTAACTTTTATAACTGAAAAAAAGTAAAAGGATGACCGGTGAAACTACGCAAACCACAAGGACCAATAATGTAACTTTTTTATGTGTTAACCTACAAACCGGTCAAACATGTAAAAAAATTGGTCAACATTACGTATCTTGTGCAAAATTTGAGAGTTTCTTAGCGATATAAATAATATCTTTAGTATGTTATGTTAAATTAATTAAACACATAAAGGATTAATCTCATGTAATCATATATCAAGAACATGAAAGTAAACTTACTTGATGATAGAACCGACTAATGATTATGATTAGATGATGAAGCCATCGCGTTAGGGTTAGTCGATTCCAGTAGTGATGTCAATAATCCGATGGAGGGATTTCTCTCAAGAGTTATTGGTGTTTGGATTGAGAGGATAATGGATTGACAAGATACAGGAAAATGACCACTTCTCGATGTTTTATTGTGATGACAGTTATTTTCATCAAATAACTGTCAATTGTTAGTTAGGGTACATATTGTCATTAGGGCATAGTTAAGGGTCTAAATGGTCAAGGCCACATTAGTCAAAGGGATAAATCTAACATTCTCCCACTTGGCCGTAAGATCATTTATTCATATATACATAAACCTGAAAAATTATATTGGCCAATTACAAGTTTATGTGAATAATCATAATTCCATGATAGTACCAAAGCAAAAAGATACAGCCTAACGTGTCGCGTTTGACACGGGACCCCCATCGATTATACTACTGGTACTAATATGAAATATAAGATTTCATTAAGCCAAAATTACAAAAGAGTAATGTGGTACAAATAAGTTTGTCTATAATGAAACATAAGTGTACACAATTAAAAGTAAATATAGACAAACTAGACATAATAGTGAAGGATATTATCTTAAAGCACTTGTTTTGAAAATAAAAGTTATCATGAAATAGTGCACTAACTACAACATTATATAAGGTCTTGACGTAAACCCATTCTAGCAACATGGCCTTGAATTTGGGTGGTAGACCTTTAGTTAGCGGATCCGCAAGCATTTCATGAGTTCTAATGTGCTCGATACATATACGTTGTTCCTCCACTCTTTCATGTATGAATAAGTAATTTGTATCGAGATATAAACTAGCTCCAGTTGAACTATCACTGTTCGAGAAGCTCACGGCTGCGCTATTATCGCAGTAAATCTTTAATGGCCTTGAGATGGAGTTAACAATTTTGAGTCTAGTGATCAAGTTTCTCAACAACATTGCATGGCATGTTGCATTATAAACAGAAACATACTCAGCCATCATTGTTGAGGTCGTCGTTAGCACTTGTTTTTGACTCTTCCAAGAAACAGGCCCACCTAACAGCATGAAAATATATCCCAAAGTTGACCTACTAGAGTCTTTGCATTTTGCAAAGTCTGAATCCGAGTATCCAATAACTTAAAGATTGTCGGATCTAGTGTAAGTTAATTTGTACTCCTTCGTTCCTTGTAGATATCGTAATACTTTCTTAGCAGCTTTCCAGTGATGTAGGCCAGGATTAGATTGAAACCTGCCTAACATGCCACATATAAAAGCGATATCTGGTCGAGTACAAACTTGAGCATACGTTAAGCTTCCTACTACGGAAGCATAAGGAATTCGCTTCATTTCCTCATGTTCAACCTCAGTTTTTGGACATTGATGAGACCCGAAAACATCACCCTTAATTACAGGAGCGACCGTGGGGGAGCAATGTTGCATATTGAACTTATTGAGTACACGTTCAATATATGCCTTTTGGGACAGTCCTAATGTTCCACTGGCTCGATCTCGGTGAATTTCAATTCCAATAACATACGAAGCTTCACCAAGATCTTTCATGTCAAAGTTTCTAGAAAGAAAATGTTTTGATTCATGCAACAGATCAATATTATTACTTGCTAAAAGGATATCATCAACATAAAGCACAAGTATAATAAAATTGCTCCCACTTATCTTGAGGTATACGCACTAATCTACCATATTCTTGATGAAGTTGTGTTTCTTCATTACTTCATCAAAACTTAAATACCATTGACGGGATGCTTGCTTAAGCCCATAAATTGATTTCTTGAGTTTACAAACTAAATGTTCTTGGCCTTTAGATTTAAAACCTTGCGGTTGGGCCATGAACACATCTTCATGTAAATCTCCATTAAGAAATGCTGTTTTGACGTCCATTTGATGTAACTCTAAGTCAAAATGAGCTACAAGGGCCATTAGGATCCTTAGAGAGTCTTTTCTCGATATTGGAGAAAATGTTTCTTTATAATCAACACCCTCTTTTTGAGTATACCCTTTTACAACCAAACGAGCTTTGTATCGCTCGACATTTCCATTTGGGTCAAGTTTGGTCTTGAAGACCCACTAGCATCCAACGGGTTTTGCACCCTTTGGTAATTCAGCTAGTTCCCAAACGTTGTTTTTGCTCATTGAGTTCAGCTCATCTTTCATTGCTTCCCTCCAATGAGCTGATTGGTCACAGTTACTGGCATCCTCATATGATTCAGGGTCATTGCATTTCCCTAAGTCAAAATCAGCCTCATTCAAATAGGTATAGTAATTGTCAAAGTTTGTGGGCTGCCTATGTCGTTGTGACATACGCAACGGTTGTTCAGTTTCTTGTGGTTCAACATTAATTTCAGGGTTAGGTTCATTTTCCTCGACATTATTTGGATGATCTTGAGCAATTAAGTGATCATTCGAGGTTTCAAGTGGCGTGTTATTCGGGATGGGCACATGAATTATTGGTGTCTCATCTCTAGCCTCTTGTAGTTCAATTCTTTTAAATGAACCGCTCCCACTGTTGTTAGCATTTTCAAGAAACTCTGCGTAGCGTGTCTCAACAATTCTGGTACTATGAGAAGGGCAATAAAATTGGTAACCCTTTGATCATTCTGGGTACCCAATGAAGAAGCAACTAATGGTTTTCAAGTCCAATTTTCGTGATTGAGGATTATATAACTTAGCTTCGGCTAGACATCCCCAAACCCGTAAGTATCGTAAGCTGGGTTTTCTTCCCGTCCAAATTTCATATGGTGTTTTTTGGAACAGATTTTAAAGGAATTCTGTTAAGGATGTGGACAGCCGTTTTCAATGCCTCAGTCCAAAGAAATTCGGGAAGATTTGAATTTGCCAACATACTACGAACCATGTCCATAAGGGTGCGATTTCTCCTCTCAGCTACACCATTTTGCTGAGGGGTACCCGGCATGGTATATTGGTTAATAATCCCATGATCTTTGCAAAAGTGAAAGAAAGATCTAGGAGCTTGACCAACATCTGTATGTCTACCATAATATTCACCTCCCCTATCTGATCTCACCACTTTAATTTTTCGGTCAAGTTGATTTTCAACTTCCGCTTTAAATGTTTTAAACATTTCAAGTAATTCGGATTTTTCATTAATTAAGAACAGGTACATGTAACGTGAGTAATCATCAATGTAAGTAATGAAAGATTTATGACCACCAATTCCCGAAGGAAAAGGTCCACATATGTCAGTATGGATTAGTTCTAATAATACGATACTTCGTGTGGCACCTTTCTTATTTCCTTTGGTAATTTTTCCCTTTATGCATTCTATACATTTTTCAAAATCAGAAAAATCAATATGGGGTCAAACTTCATCTTTCACAAGTCTAGTCATTCCGTCTCGTGAAATATGGCCTAAACGTTGGTGCCATAACATTGATGAAGTTTCTTGATCATGTTTTCTCTTATTTTGATTCACATTCTCATTAAAGTTAAATGATAATAGAGATTCCGAAAATTGATTATCTGAACATTACATAAAGAGGTTTCCCTCTAGACAACCATTTCCAGCAACACGGGAATTTAAACTAATATATACTTTATTGTATCCAAACGTAAAGACAAAGTCATCAATAATTAGTTTAGATACAGATATTAAGTTTCGAGTCATGCTCGGTACATAAAGAGTGCCATAAAGATTTAAACAAAAGCCACCCTCCAAAATTAATGAAAGGGTCCCAACAGCTTCTACGTTCAAATCAACTCCATTCCCGACTTTAACCGTTCGTTGGTTTCTTTCCAATCTCCGGATTGTACGGAATCCCTGTAAAGAATTAGCAATGTGTACCATGGATCCAGAGTCAATCCACCATGAATTAATAGGGACATTAATATTAAAGGATTCATTAATCATAAAAGATTCAAATATACCTTTCTTTGCTAACCATTCCTTGAATTTTGGACAATCCTTTTGAGTATGCCCTTTCTTATGGCAAAATTTATATTTTGGATTGCCATGGAATGAGCTAGTACTTGCACCCGTTTTCTGGACTTTATTTGGAGTAGTATTATCTCCACTTGAACCTTTGCCCTTCCATGAGCCCTTTCTCTTATTGGTGTTAGTGGTAGCAACATGACAATATCAGGCTTTTCAACTTTGAGGCGTTCTTCCTATTGCACACACATGAAAATCAGTTCGCTCATTTTTCATTTCTCCTTTTGCGTATTGTAATTGATCTTGAAAGGACCAAATTGCAAAGGGAGAGATGTCATAATAAAATGAACTAAGAAACCTTCACTGATTTCCATGTCCATGCCTTTCAGTTTGTTTGCCATATCGCTCATCATCATTATGTGCTCACGTACACCACTAACCCCATCATACTTAGTAGTCAACATTTTGAGGATCAAAGTGCTTGCATGGGCTTTAGAAGTCCCTTTAAATTGTTCCTCTACGGAGCTTAAGTACTCCTTTGCATTCTCAGAGTCAGGAATGGCTCCTCGAATGGCAACGGATATGGAGTTCTTAATGATCATGAGAGACATACGGTTAGATCGCTCCCACTGTTCATAAGCACGTTTTTGACCTGCTGTACTTTCAGCAGTAAGTGCAGCGGGAGGATCGGTACGAAGTGCATGATCGAGGTCCATTACTCCGAGAGTAAGTTTCACTTGATCTATCCATGTTGAGAAGTTAGTACCAGTTAAGGGTTCAATTCCGGACAAGTAACCCGTATTGGAAGTTAAGGTAGATGCTGACATAAATTGAAAATTAAATGTATGCTCAGATGAAACTAAAGGAATTAATGGGATATATATGTAAAGTATATCAGTATAAACATAAACCTATCATGAACACCAAAATAATAGGTATGAAGATGTTGTGCCTAATTATTAACTTCACGTTGGTTTAGTTAACAATTAAACCATTAATCATCTTTAACTAAACAAAGCATGCACATATATCACATATCACCGTTGGGCAGAAACGTAACATATATGCTAATTATGCTAATATATATTTCATTGTTCAAGTTATCATACAAATAGCCGTTGGGTTTAATTATCAATTTACATAACCATTCGTTGGCATGATTAAACTACTATGTCAATTTAGATAACCATTCGTTGGAGTGATTATCTATATTAACATAAAATTTACCAATTATTCAATGAATTCACAAACATAAGTCTGGCATAGACACATAGTTAACGAATAATTATATGAAGCACATGCACTTTTATCACACATAAATTAGTGGAATTACATAAAGCATTCATCATATAAATATCCTATCGTAGTATCGCTATTAATCAAATTCTGGTTTGATGCATTCGTCAAGTGTTCCTTCTTTATATTTTAATATTTTAAATCACAATATGTAATTTAGTGCTTGCAACATAACGAGGAAACATGAAGATATACTTATCTTAAGATAATGCGCATTGCAAAAATATATTAATGCTGTCATATAAATGTGCAGAAGACATGGCATATCTAATAGTATGTTAATAACGTAAGCGACTAAAAAAAATAACATCAAGTGATTATCAGAATTGAATAAATGGATTCACTCCTTTATTGTTTAACGTAAATACTTAATTAATCAATTAAAACATATCCATATTCAAACGACAATCGACATCAAACCAGTATTACTTATTTTCTTGTCTTTTAATAATGCATGTTGTTCATATGATCATTAAATCAAAATAATTTATGAGATTTAAACCGCTCTGATACCACATGTTAAATTAATTAAACACATAAAGGATCAATCTCATATAATCATATATCAAGAACATGAAAGTAAACTTACTTGATGATAGAACCGACTGATGATTATGATTAGATGATGAAGCCATCGCGTTAGGGTTAGTCGATTCCGGTAGTGATGTCAATAATCCGATGGAGGGATTCTCTCAAGAGTTAATTGGTATTTGGATTGAGAGAATAATGAATTGACAAGATACAAGAAAATGAGCACTTCCCGATGTTTTATTGTTATGACAGTTATTTCTATCAAATAACTGTCAATTGTTAGTTAGGGTACATATTGTCATTAGGGCATAGTTAAGGGTCTAAATGGTCAAGGCCACATTAGTCAAAGGGATAAGTCTAACATGTTACGTATTTCGGTACTTTTGAGAAAGTATGTTGCGTATCTTCAAACTTAGTCCTAAGCTTGTTAGTATAGCAGTCCCACTCTTGTAACTGAAGTTGAAGTAGACCATAGAGATCCTCGAGAAGCACTTCCAATTAATGGGGATGCTAACATAAATGATGATCCACTTTTTTACATGAGAAGAAATTTATATTAGTGGGGATGCCAACACTAATCCTGCATTAGAAGGACTTAATATTAGCGGGGATGCCTTTCCCATAAGAGAAATAAAAGCGACTGGCTTCGCCATTAATGGTACATTTTCTTGTACGTTCAACTGGGTTCACCAATCCGCAAACGGATCTTTTGAATACATAGAAGGTGCAACTATCCCTACATACACTGTTACATTTGGTGACGTAGGTACCTATCTTGGTGTAGAAGTTATACCTATCGATGAAAGTGGACGATAAGGTAATGCCTTAAAATGTTTTGCCAACAAAGCACTACCTATCACCCATGCTTCACAATGATGGAAAAGGATTACAGCAAAGACTTCTGCTTGCCAAAAAGCTAGTCTTCAAACTTCCTTAACCAGAAATGTTATATCCATTATTGATTTGATATCGAATAATGAGTATTGTACTAATTAATATAGATTCTAATCACAACGCATTCATTATTCTAGGTCAAAATTACAAGGATGTATTGTTTTGAGTTCTAAATTAAGATTCCATGTCAGCTTACATGAGAATCTTAAATCTATCTAAGCAGGGAAGCTATCTTTTGACATTGGGTCGCAGAGGTAGCTCTTGTTTGTAGCTTGTATTCAAATCTTAGTTCTGTTTAGATAGTTTTTTTATCCGTTTAGCAGCTATGTTCCAGAGTTTTCATAAGGTCATTTAGTTTATGGCTGAATAAGCATATGCTCTCTGGTAATCTAGACAATTACATTTAAAGTGAAACTTTCAAGCTTAGTGTCAATTCTTAAGGTAGTTAGTGTTATCTCTTGAAAAAATTATACCCAGGGGTGCGTAGATGTGTCTTTAATAGAGCGTATTCAATTATCAGTTTTAATGGTTTGATAAGTTGTTTTAACACATGCTTATAGGAGTCAGTTAATGAGTTTTTAATATAAACATACTTACTGATTACATGATTCATGAGGCTTCTCGAGCTGAGCCTTGTAAGCCTGAGTTTGCCTTGTCATAATATTTCGAGCTAGTTTCTAATTGTCAAGATCAAAGTTAACACAATCTTGACTAGGAAAAACCTGAGTTTTGTGATTAGATCTGGACTCGTTTGCATATTTACCTATCATTAGGAGGAAAGACAATTGGTTTTGGAACCAGGAGGAATCTATTCTTTGGGCAGTAATCTGATGCCTATTCGTGCATTATAGTAAGCTTTTGCGTCTTGAGTGCTATATTTGATCATACGTGATTGCATTGTTTTTGTGGTATTTATGTGTCTAGTGATCTTCTTATTATTCTATAAAGTATTTTGTCCCCAAAATGAATTTGGCCGTTGGGTCCAGAATGGGTGATTTGAAGCCAGGGTCAAAACAGGAAGGTCAGTTGACCTGATAACATATTTTTGACTTATTCTTCTAATAATATTTATATTTGATGTGCAAGTATGATTACAAAAGCTTTAAAATTAAATTAATAACCATATTGTGTACAAATAAAGTGATTAAGCATCCTGTGAGTATTTGGTTGAAAAGGGTTTAAGCTTATATCGACGCGTTTGATTCCTTTCCTATTGATGTTAAGACTTTTGAGCTGGTGGCAAATTATGAACCATTGGTTAAACATGAGTCTAGTTGGGTAAATACTATTTATTAAAGGATGAGTCTAGTTAGGAATCCTTAAATATTATAGGTGAGTATAATTCATTATTTGATAGTAAGTGCAATTATATATAAATTACTGAACGGGTCTAGACGAGTCGAATGGTCAAAAACAACGTTTTTAGTTACTTTTGTTTCACTTCTTTTCATGTCTTACTAAAAAAAAAAAAAAAAGGAAAAAAAAAGTTGTTTTGAAAATTATCAAAACCCATCTAGACTCAAACCCATTTATACCTGGGTGTTTCTAGAAGATTTATTTAGACCTGAACCCGTTTAGATCCAAACCCATCTAAACTTGTTACCCGACCCGATCCACCTATTTTGCCTCCTCTACCTGGAATATTAGATGAGGATATGTATATTAGACTTTCAGATAACCACATATGTTGAACATTGGATGTTGAAGATGGTGGACGAATATTGATCAACGGACTAGTTATTTACTTATTTGTATCTCTATTATCTTATAGTATAAACCAGTTATAAGAACGCACGGGGTTTTAACTAAAGTCAAAATTAATAAATATTTAAAATTGGTACATATTTATGTATTTTTATTAAAAAATAGTATCTGTTTTATTTGAGATGAGCATGTGGGAAGATATTTTTGCACGGAATACTCACTAAGTGGACATTCTTTCTCGTTTATAACAATAGAATCGCCACTCACCTGGTTATATCTGAATGTCATAATTATTACTCCCTCCGTCCCAAATTTATTGTCCACTATTGACTTTTTTAGTCTTTCTTCTTTAACTTTGACCTTAAATATTTTTGTAGGTGTTATATTATATTTGATGCAAAATATATAAATTGATTGTGTTTTAAGTGTACTTTTAAATGGTATAATTTTTCATCAAATATTATATAATATGAAAAATATATTTATGGTCAAAGTTTAACCGGTTTGACTTTGAAAATTCAAACTGGACAATAATTTTGGGACGGAGGGAGTACAATCCATGATCACTACAAGGATAAATAGGACGAGCGACGAAGGTATTGGCGAGTACAATGTCCCCGCCAATCTTTTGGTGATGACATGTCCTAGAAAAAAGATTGCCCATAACGTGAATCACTTAATTATGTATTTATTTAGCAGTTTAGCAAGTAATTAAATGAATCTGGTGACGCGATTTTACCAAAACATTAACCTCTTTAAATTATTTAAAAAATGTTATTAATTACGTTAACTCTAATAAAAGTTTTATTACGTTATTTAAGTTTAAAAACATATAAATTAAGATATATATGAGAATTTAATTGCATTCTCTTTAAATATGAAAAGTAGGTGAGAATTTATTGATAAGCTTCGAACGAGATTTGTATGAATTAAAGATCTTTCTATTCAATCGATAAATTTTATTGAAAGCGCATATACATGACAATATCTTTTGAGTTTTGAGTTACGCAAGTCAAATACGAATGCGTATTACATTGTATGCCGAACTTTAATGTGTAAGGTATTGCATTGTAAGGGACAACATCTTTTGCGATCGCATATGATGCAGAAATTTAATGTGTAAGGTAACCTAAAGAAACATAATAATCACCCTCATGATGTATGCATTTTGCGTGTCTGGTTTAATCATGCTAGAAGGAGTTTCAATGTCCTCAAGAGACATGATAACAACATTTTATTTTAATGCAAGTATATGATTATGGCATCTAGGCTTACACATTCATAGGGTTGACTTTGAGCTTCATAAAATAAATTAGTAGATTCTTAGAATTTTTCTGCACACGCGATTGTTTGAAATTCTGTTTAAATCGACGTGCTAACCCTTCACTTAAAATATGAGACCATGTAATCAAGGCATCTAGGCTAACGAACCCAAAGTTGACTTTGGGCATCTAGGACTGCAGCCAACACTCATTTTTGGATAAGCACTTACTTTGGGCATCTACTGCTTATCCACCCCTAAAAGATGTATATTTGAGGCGGTTAAAAAACATTTTCTTTGTATTGGAGATAAGTAGTGTCTGGTTTGATGAGGTTAAAAATAGTGAGTCATGAAATAGGACTACTTGATGAGGAGAATAATAGGTGGAAGGGAGTCAGCTTATGATGAAGCCATGCTGTTTAAAGTCTACTCTACTTGATTGTGAGGGTTGGAACTGCAGTCAATGTAGCGTGGAGTTTTATAGTGTCAAAGGAAGTGTAGTCATGGGTGTACAACAACAACAATGATACCAAATCCCATTTGAGCGGAGTATGGGAGAGGTAGAATATAGACGGATCATACCCCTACCTTTGGGTAAACATGTCCACACTAGCTCACCTTCAGTTACACTTGGAATATATATATATATATTTTTTTCCTATAATGAGCCACATTATTGTCAATATTTTAACGAGTAGTTATTAGACAATAGGGTTGTTTGCTCAAGCCTTTTTATGGGCTTCAGGTCTATTCGAGTTTTCATGTAATTTCTTATAGTTATTGATCAATAAAACATGATACTTGTGGATTATCATCATTTTACATAGTATCAGATGATGTATGATACTCAGACCTAGTTGGCCGTTGCCTCTATTTCACCTCGTCAAACACAATTCATTGCTGCCATACCTTATCTACAAGAAAAATAAAAATAAAAATAAAAATGCAGATCATTAATTCGACATAACTCCGAAGTCGCTCGAGCTAGATATGTGACGTCGCGTCATCGCCATTAGCTTCATATTAAAATTGTGAAGAATACCATATCGGATCACCGCCTAAACTCATTGACGTGTCGTAACAAGCCGCTTAGAGTTACTTGACGCCGTCAGTGACATTGGATTCATATTTAAACTTACGTCGTCAGCGACCTTGTTTTCATACTACAATTCCGAAGAAAATACTACCAGAATCGCAGCCTCAACGGGTCGGACGAGCCATTATAAATTTTCACATTCTCCGGCAAAAATCTTCTTTATCAGATCTACACTTATCCGGTGCTATTGGATCATATCGAAATCTGTATCAACAAATTGTCTTTATTTTTGTTATTGCTTTAGCTTTCTTTTCTTCACTCAGTTGAGTTTGTGCAATTTCGCCCCTGGAAAGTACTAGACGATAAGATTGTTGGCAAGCCCATTTCTTAACTTCGAGTCCGTTAAGGTTTACATGTATTTGCATTATTAATATTTGATCAATCTCAAATAAAACGTTTTAGCAATGTTGTAATGATTCAACAATCCAACTTCACCGTGCAATAAATCCAACTATAACATATTCATTATGTTCGGCGCATATGTTATAGCTGCATATATGTTATAGCATTACTTACAGAGGAATGATAGTTAAGATTAAACAATATGGTTTTTAATATCCAGTGACGCACACACGGAGGATTGACTTTAATTTATGATCTCCCACTAGGCCAGTTGATGTCGAGAAATAGTTCAATTATATCCTTATAACTAAACTAGGCAACCAGGCCACCTTCTATCGATTGGGTTAGTGCAACAAGTTAAAACATAGTTTAATTATATCCTTACAGTGAAGTAAAGAAGTGATTAAATAAGGTTAGTGGTGTATTTTTGTGATGCACATCAATTTCCTATGTAACTATGTATGTAAGCCTATATAAAGGCCTTCCTTTTCATTGAACTAATCAAAGCATATTTGTCCTTCTCTGCCTTCAAGTGTTTGCTTCGTTACCAATCTAAATATCTTTCAGTACTAGAGTTGTGAGTGTTTGTTAGAGTCAAGAGATTACAAACACCAAATTTGGTGCTTCTTTCAACAATTTGATCTTTCTCATTATTAATTGATCATCAAAAAATGGCAACCTATCTGACGGCGTTTAAACATCTTGAAATCCAGCTAGAATTGATCAAATCAGCAACCGACAACTTTAGTGATAGCAAAGTTATTGGAGTGGGCGGTTTTGGGAAAGTTTATAAAGGAGAACTATTGTACCCTGAGGGGAAACGCATAGTTGCTTTCAAACGTTTAGTTCGTAAACACGGGCAAGCAGACCCTCAATTCTTTACAGAAATCAGGCTGCTTTCCTCTTACAAGCATGATAATCTCATCCCCCTCTTAGGATTTTGCAAAGAAGGAGATGAGATGATCCTTATGTACGAGCATGCATCTCATGGAAGCCTTGACCGGATTCTGAATGATGCCAATCTCACGTGGACACACAGACTAAAGATATGTCTTGGTGCTGCCAAGGGACTAAGCTTCCTCCATGATCCGAAAGGGTCACAACAAAGAGTCCTCCATCGTGATATCAAAAGTGCAAACATTCTACTCGATGAAAATCTCAATGCTAAGGTGGCTGATTTTGGGCTGTCGAAAATAGGCCCTGCTAATCAGCCATGCACCTTTCTTGTTACTAATCCCGTAGGTACTCCTGGCTACTGTGATCCACTTTACATGGACGACTACCAACTAACAAAAGAGTCAGACGTATACTCTTTTGGGGTAGTATTATTTGAAGTTCTGTGCGGGAGAGTATGTTATGAAAATAGTGACCGTAAGCTAAAGATTTTTGTGCCTTATTGGAAGAAATGCTATGAACAAAAGAAATTAGATGAGTTCATTTTTCCAGATCTCATGCAACAAATGAACCCCAATTCGCTGGACATATTTGTAGACATTGCATACCAGTGTTTGCATAAAGCTCGTGAACAACGGCCAACAATGTCTTTTGTTGTTGAAAACCTTAAGATGGCACTTAACTGTCAGCAGCTTCTTCATTTTAAACCGTCAGAGTATGAACAGATAATTCAAGCTGCGGATCCTCCTCTGATCTACAAATCTAACATGGAACTGATAAAGACTCTTACCAAAGGAGTCCGGGTTAACAGCGGCAAAACGGTAATTAATTAGCTACGTTACTTCGTGCTATTTTTATAAAAGTTTGATAATAATTTGCTAATGGGTGCCCATCGGGCATTGTTTAAAGTATAAACATATGGACAGTTTAAGTGTATTAAATTGAAAATCATATTTAAATATTGGTAAATTTTACATTTATTTAATGTTCATTAAATGCATTTTTGATTGAAAAAAAGGAAATTTGAGTATATTAATTACATATTAATTACATGTATTTATAGTTTAAAAAATGCCCACTGGGCACTCATTAGCACATCACAAATACAAAATACTCCCTCCGTCCCAAAATTATTGTCCAGTTTGAATTTTCAAAGTCAAACCGGTTAAACTTTGACCATAAATATATTTTTCATATTATATAATATTTGATGAAAAATTATACCATTTAAAAGTACACTTAAAACACAATCAATTTATATATTTTGCATCAAATATAATATAACACCTACAAAAATATTTAAGGTCAAAGTTAAAGAAGAAAGACTAAAAAAGTCAATAGTGGACAATAAATTTGGGACGGAGGGAGTATATTTTTGTGCTATTAATTTTCCATTTAAATCCCTTTTTACATAAGTAAATGTATATAACTTTACCCTTTCTCTATTCTGTTCAAACTTCTTTTTTCCAATAAATATAAATGGAAGTTTTAAAACCACCTATTATATATGTATATATAACCCGTTGGTAATCAAATGACGAAGCAAATAAACAATGTCGACAAAATAAGCGAAAATTATATCTTAAAATTTCAAACTAAATACAAACTCAAATTTAAATGTATCAAATATTTAAAAGTATAAAATTCCAATCAAAGTACCAAATACAAAATTATTCAAAGCTACTAATGTCTATTTATATACGAAACTAACCGACTTATGACTAATCCTAATTTGACTCAAACATAAAATACCAAAACGTGTAAGACACGTCAAACAAATTACAAAATTACCAAACAACCCTTAGAGTTTAAGTCCGTTATCCATTTTTTGGAAACACCTTGAAACTTTCAAATCAAATAGATATTGTTTCACACGAAACATATAATCCTTAACAAATTTCAATTCAAATTCAAAATTGCAAACGCTAGAGATACAAGCCTACTCCAAAACATAAATTCAATCGTACCGACAAAACAAATGGCTGATTCCCAAATATGATCCAAAACAAAGTTGGTCCAAAACAAACATCGACAAATTCAAAATGAACAACCAAAAGGTAAATGAAAATTTCAAAATGGTCACCAAGCAAAACCAAAATGGCTTAAATGATCTTCAACAATGACAATCAAATTCAGGCAACAAATTTCAAAAAACCCAACAATAGAAGATCCACATTTTCCAAATATACCAAGTATAAAACAAACTAGTAATTTTATGGGTAATTTAAACACGTGTTGTAAATAAATAATTTTAGGATATATTATAGATCGTTGCATTATAAGCGTGTATAAAATACTGTTTTTATAAACATGCTATAAAATATGTGGGAATTTTTAATAGTAAACTTGTTGGGTCAAAATTTGACCCAATTGTCTCTCACAAATATTTGAATATAAAAAAGGTTGAGTTACTCACTGAAAATTAGGGAGTATCTATACCCAAATAAGAATGAGAGAGTAAGCCGCTCTCTGATGATGATAATCAGGGAGCAAGTCACTGTATGATGATAATAGAGAGTAACTCTCGGATAGCAATGAAAGAGTAAGTCACTTCGTGATAACAATTAGAGAGTGTTGTATACAGCTCAATTAAATGCAAACTTCAGAGATGTCACAAACCGACTAATGAAACACTTTAACTCACTTATGCGGTGCCATTAAGTAAAATACCTTAGCACAAACAACATCGGGGTCACTAGGATACTGACAAAGTCTCCCTAACCCTGAAGTATCTCTGAAAACAAACAAGAAATATGAGTGAAAACTTTTTTGGAAAGATAAGTTGAAAGCAACTACAAGAAAGTCAAACAAGTACGAGGAGTTGGTATAAAAATAAGAACAGTTGTTGCCTTTCCAAGAATGGGTTGTTGCCTTTCCAAGAATGGGAGCATTTAATGGAATATGCACTTCTCTACTAGATGCATGACACGTCTCAACAACCATCACAAATTACCGTGTATCCCCACTTATTTAAAAGCATGTTTGTTAGAGATTCTAAACAAACACAAAATAATACAAATGTATTATAGTTAATTGAGTCCTCCACTCCTAAGAATACACTAAGCTAAGCTAGCATGCTTGTTGTTCATAGAGTTTCATTGGTCATTCAATTGGGATAGTGTTCCGTAACTATCCCTTAAAATTCTTTGGATCATTTATAATAAGAATTATAAATGTTGAAAAGTACAAATGATTTTATTAGTTGTCAAATGGGGATTGGGTAAACTTGTTCTTATCTTGTTAACATATTCATATTTTACTCAAATTTTTGGACCAACGAGTGGTATTTAGAGCGGGTGGATTAATTTTAAAAATCCAGATCCGTTTGATTAAAAAAAAAAAAAAAAAACTTTTTATATGACGAGTTTATGCATCCAAAACACACACACACAAAAGCCTCCATGAAACCCCGCCATAAATATACCCTCCATAAAAAAAACTTTTACTCAAAACCTTACAAAAATTCCTTTACAATACTCCCCAAAATTTTAATTCAATCCCCTTATCAAGATTAGTGACAAAACATTTGTTGTAAAAATGGTCGTTGAAATAAAAATGAGAGGAAAGAGGCTAGTGACAAAAATTTCTGTTGAAATTGTGTCACTAACATATGGGATTGGGAGGAAGGAGAGTAGTGACACAAATTTTGGTTACAAAAAGTAGTCACCATTGGAGGAAGGAGATTTGTGACACATATTTGTTCCAAAATGTGTCACTAAAACGAAGAAATGGGAGGAAGGAGACATGGTGACACTAAAATTGTGTCACTAATTGTAAAATGAGAGGAAAGAGGAAAATGTCATCAGGGAGTGTGCATAAAACGTACATCAGGGAGTGTGCTTAAAATGTATACCAGAGAGTATACATGAGTATGCAAATGCATCGTCTCTCAACTTGAAGAAAAAAAAGTCACTGGACATTAAAAGTCTCTAAACCTGAAGATAGAAAGGTCCGTGAACCTTGACAAAGTCCCTGAACAAATTAGGGTTCATCTTTTCCTTTCTTTACAATTTGTCAATGTCAATTAATGTTTTATTTGATTTGTTTTTAAAAGAGGAACCCAATTAAGAGTAGCAATGTTTTAAAAATTAGAAATATACACCATAGAGTAGTTTAAAAATGGGCAAATACCATATTAACGCACTATACTTGTCAAAAATATCACTTTTAAGTATCGAATTTTTTTTTTCCCTCATTCGGGTACTAAACTTTCATTTTTGGCCTCTTTTACGCACTTTGGACGTTTTTGCCCCTAGATTTTCAAAAATTTGAGGGGCAAAAACGTCATAAAAATGTCTCAGAGTGCGTAAAAGAGGCCAAAAATTAAAGTGTAGTATGAAAAAAAGTTCGATACCCAAAAGTGATATTTTTGACAAGTATAGTACAGTAAAACCTCTATAAATTAATAGTGTTGGGACCGGGATAATTTATTAATTTAAAGAGGTTTTACATATGTCCTTTAAATTTTCAAGTGTAATATACTACGGATTAGATACAATATATACTCTTTAAAGATGAAAAATAAATTTGAAAAACAAGTTCCAATTAAAATTTTATGAATTCATATTCACACTTTACGAAAATAAAATTAACACTTTTTGTTGCAATACGAGAATACAACACACCAACACTTTAATGCAATAAAGAGATTTTGAGATAAACTAAATATAGATTTAAATTTCTAACAAAAAATAACAAGTGAAGAATTCATTTTTTACTAAACAATCTTAAGATTTTAAAGTGTATCTCTCACACACACGCACATATAAATATATATGAAATTTTTAGTAATTATTAATTTATAGTTTCGTTGGGACTAATATATACACTGGGGTTTCAAAAAAATTATTATCTTATTATTTTATCGATTGAGGTCCAAATTTGTACTGGTCCAGAGTTGGGACCGGACAAATTATTAATTTTATCGAGGTTATTAATTTATCGAGTATTAAGTTATAGAGGTTTTACTGTACGTTAATATGGTATTACCTTGTTTAAAAATATTGACAACTCTATGGTTTTGTGTCTCATCTTAAGTACATAACTTTTTTATGTCATTTACTGAAGATATGCATAACGATTTCATTTTCATAAAAGCCCCATTAAAGATCAAATTACATACTGTACGCATTAGTTTTTCATCTTCACATAGAATCAATATATCTATGATTACTTGCGGTGGGTTTTTAATTAGTTATAAAATCTTCGACGGGTTATTCTATAATTGGTGATTAAATTAGTTTTGGCATGATTAAATAGTGTTTGGTTTAAATTTGATTCTTATTGGCTTTCGATTATTCAAAACACTGTTATATACATATCAAGGTCGTATGTTAGAAATGAGAGGAGGACTATTTTGAAACGAGAGCTGAACGGTAGACTACTTAGAAACGAGAGGAGGACCAAAGACCAAGTTATTTTTCTCAAGTTGGCATGTCAACTTGTTATTAGTCATTGGAAGCAGAAAGCTGGTGTGTTTGTCTGTTAGTCGATATGGTATTTTGTCATAGAGAAATGATTTGGATGCCTAAAAATATGCCTAATTGTGTGACTAAATTGATGTGTTAATGGTTTATTGGTTTGTGTAAAAGCGGGTCTTCTCCGGTCACCAATAATATGCTGCCACATAAATTAGGCATGTTATTACGCATACCAATTAGATATGCCAATCAATGCTATTTGTCATATTGCCTGAACCTCATTGTTTTTGGTTAATATATTCTCCAGGGTGATAACCCTTTACCCAAAAAAAAGGTGTTAGTGTTTTTGCCATTATACTATAGAGTAGACAATATTTTTAAACATACTATACAATGGTAATTAAGTTTTTTAAAGACCATTACTTGGTCAAAAACTCTATTATTATATGTTTTTCAAACATAATAACATAATTAAAAACTCAAATATATGAATATTTGATGATCAAATCATCTAATTTATAATGATACATTAAATGTGACAAAGGTACACAACAAAAATTCGTAAAAGAAAAATATATACAGAAATGAGTTGAAAACTGAAGGGTGGTTTTGCTAAACTCACACACCATATTCCACAATTCATGGATCAATCTAACAACAATGCTAATATCCAATTAACTAATTTAAATGATGTACATGCAGATGTTATCGATGAATGAGAAGGGAGAAATTTGTGAAAGGATATACATTGAAGCCTGTTTGGATCAAATTCAATGTGACTGTTTAGTAGATCCATACTCTAAAAATTCAAAGTGAGTTGTCCTTCTTACACCCATCGCTTTTGTTTCTCTATGGCTTTTAATTAAGTCAATCTTAGCGGCAACTTCATTCAGACTTCCAGGGGGGCGCTGTTACTTCAAATATGAAGACGAACTGAAAGTACGTGTTAGAGCTGAATTCTTGTGTCCCCTAACCACATACAGTGTGAACCTTGTCTTCAGAAATACCGAGAGAAAGAGGTGTAAGACCCTCCACTACAAATTAGATGGGGAGACCAAATGTTGCATGGTTTACGATACATACAAGACAGAAGATGGATGGTCCGTGGTACCATTACATCAGTTTACAAGCGACTCCAAAACTGCAGATTTTGAAATCGACTTTGAAGGATTTCGGAACGGCTGCAAGTTACAAGTAGCAGGCTTCGAGTTCCAACCCCTTGTAGAAAACGTAAGTACAAAAATACCGGTTTATTATTTATGTCATTTTCTATGTTGTTTGAAGGTTCTCACTAGTATTTTTAGGAAGCGTTCGTAGATAATAGGTCAACCACAAGCATATATGAAATGAAGGATAACCGCATGCACTTGTTTTTGGTATGTGTTTTCATATTTAGGTGGAACTGCATGATCAATGGTTAGAAGAATACCAAGACATAGTTAAGGCTGCATCACAGCCTTTGTTATACAGATCTCTCGAGGAGCTCAAAGTGCTTCTCTCGAAAGGTTTCCACATTAACAATTACAAAACGGTAATTGTTTACGTCTATTAAGCCACTACTTGAGGGGTTTTTTTTTTTTTTTTTTTTTTTTTTTTAAATTTGTTATATGTTAAGAAAGATAATGTCATCATAACTAATTCCTAACTGTATTATATAATATTTGGACAGTTCTTTTCACTGAATCAAAATGGAGAACACTGTGAAATGTTATCCATGTCCCACTGTTTGATTTCATGTGAAGGTGGTTACAGTTTCAATTATACCGATCTTTATTCAAGGTGACTTATCCTCCTCCTCGACCACCTACTCATCCCTATTATTTCTTTTATAGGGTTTTCAGACTAATAATATTTCATAAGTATCATTCTATGCTTCTTCATCATGCAGATTTCCACACTATTATAAAACAAATCAGAAAGGATTTAAAGTACATATCAAAACTCAATTCTTGACCCCATCAATCGAATACACAGTGAACCTTGTCTTCCGCAAGGATGATTATTCTGAGAAACGAAAGTATGCAGGTTTCAGATACAAATTAGAAGGGGAGACAGAAACTTCTATTGTGTACTTTGCAAATGAAACAAAAGATAATCGCTCTTTAATTGCTGAATTGTATCAATTCACTAGCAACGGGAGAACTTTTGATCTTCAAATTGTGTTTGAAGATCATAAACACAATTTAGAAGTAGAAGGCATCTTGTTTCAGCCCCTAGAAAAAGTAAGTTGGCGTATACTGGTTTATCAGATCAACTTAGTCTTTTTTATTGTGGTTTCAAGACTTAAAACTCTCTTACAATATAGCGCCAGAATATGTTGAATTATATAAGAGGTAGCAAAATATCAGGTTGAGTCGGGTTGGGAATAGGACGTTTTTGAAAAAAGTGGATCAGTTCGGGTTTGGCGGGTTGGTTCGACCCACTATTTTTTGGTTTTCTTCTGAATGCTATAGAAACAGATATTAAAAGAAAGTTATATAATCTATGACTAACATTATAGTAAAGTACTTAGATTTAAGTTATTTAATTGAAAATCAAATAAAATTATACTAATAAAGTATAAGTTTAATGAGTGTTTATTAAATGCATGTATTGATTGAAAAGGATAGTTTAAGTGTATTAAATACACGATTAAATGCTTTTGTTTATTTATAGTTAAGTTTTATACGAGTATTAGTTATGGAGAGTACTTCTATTTATATATTTCAATCAGTTAGATATCTTCATTCCTATTTTATAGAGACTTCTTAATATCAAGCATGATATAAAATGTTGATTTTATTTATATCTAACAACTAAATTGCTAAAAGAACTTAATAATTTATTAGTAGAACTAATAAACTGGTAAAAACATTAATGTAATATAAAACTGCAACGTGGCAAGTGTGCAAGATGGTGGAGTCACACTTAATGGGTTGGCCATAGATCCAACTTCAGCTACTTTATAGTAGTAGTAATTGATGATTGGGTCAAACATGGTATGATATATGTTTATATTTCATAGGTTGAACATGAGCAAGTGTTAGAGGATGAGACACTATCAGATGATCTGCAGTGGACATTTAATGAAGAGGGTATGTGCACAAATCTTTTGAAATGGTTCATAAATAATGGTCAAGAGGTATATCTAATTTGAAATATTTATTACTGTCATTTTGAAACCTTTTAACACATAATTATTCCTAGATTTATTTCTCATTGGTACTTACAGTATATGTATTTATTGATTGATCGGTAGGGGTATGCTATTGATAATAATGGGAAGAAATCTTTGATATACTCAGCAAGAGGCATAATAAGAAGTTACACCATGCCTTTTCAGTGTCTATCCGAATCAAGGTTCCTTTTCTATTTTCATGGCAGTTTTCAAGAAGAAGTTTATATCTTTTGCATATACGTGTGGTGCACCCTGTACTGAAGAAAATGTTAAACAAGATGTTCAAACTAGTTTGCTATCCACTAATACCCAGCTTAGACCGGTTTGCAGCCACTTACAAATTTAGGTCTCTTGATGCACATCCCAAAATCTAGGTACTCATACGTAAAAACAACTGATGTCATAGGCTTTGTGTTTCTATCAATAAACATACCAGAATAATGTTAGCTAGTAAATATGTTCTATCAATGATAGTAAAACAACGCATATTTATGAGTATTTCTCTTTGCACAGTCTGAATTTCAGTAAGTTCTCAAGTTCTGATTTTCGAGTCAGGCTATGCTTTAGTGAACCCCCAATATAAAAGGTCTCCTACAAAACTTAGTCAATAAAAAACTATATTAAACCCATCCGAAATGCAAAGCTTTGAAGAAAAAAGGTTTTTTATTTGCCTCATTGAAGACGCCCTTACTAACATGACTGACAAAAAAATCTTGTATTTTGGCCAATTCATATTTAACAAGAAAAGGCAAACTTAAAATAGATCGNAAAAACAAAAAACAAAAAAAACAATCCTAGACTTGCCCTAACTTAATTATTCATAACAAAGAAAAATACCAATTAATAATAATAATGGGACGTATCAGACTAGTTTGCAGCCACTTACAAATTCGGGTCTCTTGATGTTCATCCCAAAATACGCAAATACAAGTGACGTCATAGACGTTGTACGTCAGTTAAAAAAATACGTTCTATCAAATGATAGTAAAACATGCCTATTTATGAATCGAGTATTTCTCTTGCATAGTCTAAATTGTAGTAAGTTCTCAAGTTCTGACTTTCAAGTCATGCTATCCTGCATCCCAGGTAGAAAAGGTCTCTTAAAAAACTTAGTCAATAAACAACTTTATTTAACCTGTCTGAAATGCAAAGCTTTTGAAGAAAAAAAGTGGCTTATTTGTCTCTCAATGGAGATGCCCTTCTAACATGACTGCCAAAAATATCCTGTATTTTGGCCAATTCACATTTAACAATGGATATTAAATCCCTAAACGATGGATATTGTACCCCCATGCCAAAGCAGCTTAAGACTTTGAATTGACTAATTCCACTCAGTTTAAATGTAATTGTTGATTCGTATGTCAAGATGGTTTTCTATGTTTACTGCAGATTTCAAGAAGTGGCTGTGATAGCCGCAAAGAATTTTAAAATTGTGAAGGAATTCAAATCTGATGTACTATCACCTGAAACAAAATATGCATGCTACCTTGTCTACAAATTAACTAAAGACCAACCCGTATTGGAAATTGTACACCTTAAATCATATATCTATTTATTAAACCCTCCACATACCCCGATTATTGGACAAAAGCTTGATCAAAACACTCACAACCCTTTGAATAGACCCAAATTATATGCTGTTCCACGACAGAGGAGCGATGGTTGGATGGAAGTAAAGGTATGGCAGTTTCAAACCCCAAGTTCTGCTGAAACTATTTCTATGGATGTTCCGTTAAAGAACCCGGCTTATGATTCTCTTAGTGGCCTTATTATAGAAAGCATCGAGCTTAGGCCCATAGTGGCACATTCTGTTTAAGCTCATATCCTTGAGGGCTGGGTAGGGGGAGTTTTATAATAGTAAATATTACTGTAAGATTTTTAGATTTGTACCAAAAATGTTGTTGGTTTTTTTTTTTTTTTTTTAGCCGAGCAATAATGTTTTAGAGAAAGGCTAACGTGTATGTGTCATTTTAACATTGAGAAACTTAATTGCTTATGATATCATATTAACTTTATACATTTATTCGAATGGTTCCTTGGTATGCAGAATTACACTACATAAATAACAATCTTATTGAAATAATACCCAGGTGTTGTTGTAGATTGAAGTAACATATTGGGGTAATACCATAAAAAGCATTATACTTGTCCTAAAATACACTTTTAGATATAGAACAAATTTTTTTCCTTAGGTACTGGACTTTCATTTTTTGGCCTCTTTGAGGCACTTTGTGACGATTTTGCCCCTCAAATATTAAAAATCCAGGGACAAAAATGTCACAAAGTGCCTCAAAGAGGCCAAAAAATGAAAGTTCGGTACCCAAAAGAGGAAAAAAATTTGTTCGATACCCAAAAGTGACTTTCTTGGCAAGTATAGTGCTTTTTTATAGTATTTGCCCTAACATATTTTATTCTTAAAATGCATATGATAATGTGTTTTTGTAGTTTCACCAAGTAATCAGATCAATTTAAGCTGTGAAAATCACTACCAGTCTACCACCAACAACCGAAAGTTGGTTGTGAAAAACGAATAGATATAAGAATATTCTCGAAAAACGAATATTCTCGAAAAACAAAAACATATGCTTGTAAAACAAGTTAAATACTGCATGTCGAATCAGTTTATCTGTTATCTAAAAATACATTGAAATTATGCTACTGGGCACATAACAAAACTAAAATGGAATGGTACCTACAATACTTGCGCATATACATGGACAAACATATAACTTGAATCCTAGAAGTTTACCTTATATTATTGACAAGTACACATATGCAATTGAGCCAGATTAAAAAAGTGAAAAACCCTAACAGCGACTCTCTTTGGCGATTTTTTGAACCCTCATCCTCCCTAATCGGTTTTTCAATTTTCCACCAGAATTGTGTTTTCTTTACTGTGATTTGTAAGTTTATATGATTTAGCATTCGTGTTATTCAGTGAACTTATCATATTGCTGCTAAAATCACATTGTTCATAGGATTATTGAGTAATCGATGTTTTTAAAATTTAATTTAATTTTGTGAGGTATATTTTTTATTGCGAGTGCGGTCCCCTTACTACGAGCATTTTGGTTTGTATTTGGTTTAGGAGAGAAAAAGAGTTGGCGTTGATATGGCGTGGTTGTTAGTAATTTTGGTGTGGGTTTGAGAGAGATGATGAATAAGGGTTTTCTGAATACTAAGGATGCTAATACTGGTTCTAGGGCTGGTGGGAAGATTAACGTGGATGTGGATGCTCGTAACTTGGCCGATCAAGTTGGTGTTGATACTCAGGCTAATGTTGTTCAACCTAATGTGGAACAATTGATTGCTAATGCGCATAAGAATTTTGAGGAAGCTATGGATAAAATTCAAAGTGAGATTGTTGCTAATGAAGTTAATGCAACAAATACTCCTCCTTCGAGCGTTTCTAATGCTCCCAAAGTTGATACTGCTAGTGGTACTGGAGTGAAGTCGGTTACTTACGCGGGTGCTACTTCTAATGAACCTCAGAAAAAAGCGTCTAATTTTCGGAGGTTGGAATGTAGCAAAAAGAAGGATGATGTTGACCTTTCAGTTCCAATGAAAGTAGTGGAAGAGGTGAACACGAGGTTTGAGAACACTCTCTACGGTTACTTCCTTGGTCAACGCCTTGCGTTTCCTGTTGTTGATTACTATGTACGCAATGAATGGGCAAAGTTTGGTGTGCAAAAGGTAATGATGAATGCAAAGGGGTTCTTCTTCTTTAAGTTCACTTCGAAGAAAGGTGTTGATGATGTGCTTGAAAACGGTCCTTGGTTGATTAGAAATGTTCCTATTATTCTTAAACCATGGACTTTGAACACAAATCTACTTAAAGAGGATTTGACTAACATCCCGGTATGGGTCAAGTTCCATGATGTTCCCCTTGCTATGTTTTCTGATGATGGCCTCAGTTTTCTTGCCACACTGATTGGCACGCCCAAAAGGTTAGATGCTTTTACAAGCCAAATGTGCAAGGAATCGTGGGGCCGTAGTAGTTTTGCTAGATGCATGATCGAAGTGAAGTCGGATGAGGTGCTTCGGTAAAGCCTCACTGTTGAGATACCATTACTTGATGGTTCGGGTTCGACTATTGAGAAGATTCGGGTTGAGTACGAATGGAAACCACCTCGGTGTGATAACTGTAAGATCTTTGGTCATACTATGAGTGATTGTCCTAAAGTCGTTGCACCTCCAGTTCAATCTACTAAGTCTGTTAATGATGGTTTCATGACTGTCAATAATAGAAAGAAAGGTAAGCAAGGTGGTTCTACAACTCAGGGTAATAGAGGGTTTACTAAACCAGTTGTGGGTAAGCAGTTTCAGTATCAACCCAAGAAGACTCCAACTGAACCTAAGAAGGTGGATGGCACTAAGAAGAGGGCTTCTGATGTGCCTAGTACGAGTGGAATGAAGATTTCTACATCTAATCAGTTTGCTGCCCTTAATATTGATGATGCGGATGCTTTTGGTATTCCGTCTAATTATAACAACAAGGATGTGGATGCTGGTAGTTCAATGGAAGTTAATGCGGATGAGTCTAGTAAGACAGCTAGTACAATAGAAGTTAATAAGGATGAGTCTAATAAGACATGTAATACAATGGAAGTTAATGAGGAAGAGTCTAGTAAGGGTTCTACTCCTATTGTTGAGAAAATTGGTAAGCTTGAAAAGCTACTTATTGATGGTAGAGCAACTCTTGTGGATGATGATGGTCATCCTATCCCGTCGACCTCTGCCACTAAGAGGGTTAACCCATTTTCAAAGGTGGGAGAAATTGTGGTGTCTGATTCTGAAGACGAGATGGTTGCCAACCCATTTGATGAGTCTGCTAATCTTTTTGGTGGGGGGCAAGAGTTTGAACAAGATTATGATTACGATGATTATGCGAACCAGGTGTATGATCTTCCAGGTAATTTGGATGCTTTTAATGCCATGTATGGTACCAAGCTTCAAGGCCTTAGGAAGTAATTTATTTCGTTGTTCTTATGTTATCATTTGAGTTGTGGTTTGATTTCTAGTTTTAGAAATTAGGAAGTATCTTGTTATGTAAGCTTTTAGCCTATGTAACGGGCTGAGATGTGAGACTTCACCCATATCCATTGTACTTAAAAGTTTTTTGGCTAATATATTTACCAGGGTGCAGGATTACTCCCCTTTACCCAAAAAAGTACACATATGCATAGTTATATATGACGAATTTTCCGTTAATGTTGCTGAAAATGAACAAATAAGGCAAAGTGCAAAAGAAAAAGTATACACCAAAAAATAATAATGTTAGTCTACTAGCTCAATTGGTACAGTTCGTCTACTAGCTCAATTGGTTCAGAAGTTCTTATTGTGTTTGAGATTGGTTTGCTTTGGCAGCAAGTGGAATTTGGTGACCAATATTGCATTTGAGAAGTATACTCTCACGTGGGATGATGGCAGTGGAAACTTTTGGAGTCAATGTTTTTATGTGTTATAGCTCTTGTGTAGGGCAATAGTTTTTTAGAATTTTGATGGTTATATGTTTGTTCGGTTTTGTCTATTGGGTCTCATCCTCTTTTAGTTAACTTGTTAATTGAGGTAGGATGGCTTGTTTGATGTCTCACTTGTATTTGCTTTTTTTTTTTTAATAAAATGTTGTCTTTCAAAAAAAAAATAATAATAATAATGATAATAATAATAATAATAATAATAATAATAATAATAATAATAATAATAATAATAATAATAATAATAATAATAATAATAATAGTCTTTTCCTCTCTTTGTACCCAACTTTTGGCAGATGCTCTTGCAATAAGTTCCCTTTTATCTACTTAATTAAACTTTAAAATACTTTGGTAACATCGTTTGCCATTAAAGTTTATCAAGATCCAATTGTGATTACAAGGGAGGGAATGGAAGAGATGAGTCATTTTGCCCACAAAGACCATAAATTGAAGCTAACGGAAGATCATGAGATGTTTGGTGGGGTACAACCAAGCATAAACATGAAGGTCACAACTCACAAGTCACAACACACTTTATCCCTCCATTTAAGACCTGCTACATTCAATTGTGATAATGATTTTTTGGTATATAAATATAATAATATATAAAAATGATTTAGATCAAATGAGAAGAAAACTTAAAATGAGAAGGATGAGAAATAACGATAACCACAAATAAGAGATGCATCGACTTGAATTATATACATCCTCAATCTTTTAGATGCACCCTCGTATATTTTTTAGCAAAAAATTAGATGCAAATACATATATTAGATCCATTACATCAAGTTAGGCGGAACATATGTATATTTCGTCCCCTGCGGGTCAAATTTGTTGCTAGTACTACTTTGCGTTGTTTTCACTTCAAGATCACTTTCGAAACTAATTAGGATGCATCTAAATGAATAGAGATGCATCTAAGTCAAGTCGGTGCATCTCAAATGTGAGGTTATGATTATGTCTCATTCTTCTCATTTTAAGTTTTCTTCTCACTAAATTTCTACCCAAAAAATAATATATATATTATATATATATTATATATAATATATATTTATATTATATATATATATTATATATATATACTATATATATATGTTACTATATATATTATATATATATATATATATAGTATATATATATTATATATATATATAGGGAATATATTAGCTACAATTAATTGTAGCCAATTGGCTACAATTTTTGCTAAAAACTGTAGGTCCCTGTTTATTTTTATGAGTCCTTGAATCTTTTTTGTGGGTCCCTGATTCATTGTTTGTATATTTTTGTGAAGGATTGTAGCCAATTGGCTTACAAAAATTGTAGCCAAGCTTATCCCCTATATACTATATATATATATATATAGTATATATATATATATATATATATATATATATATATTATTAATATATATTATTATTATATTTATATATTTAATATTATATTATATATTATATATATATAGACTTGGGTTAAAATAAAAAAGATTGTTAAAATAAAAAGAATAGAAGCACCACATTGCGCCATGTGTCCCATTCCCACCCCCTCCTTTTTTTACTCTTAGGGCTTTTTTGTCAATTTATATTTTTTCATAACTGTATAAAGTTTTTTTTTTTTTTTTTTTTTTTTTACTTTTCACTATCCAAACACACACACAACACACACCGGGTTTTCTCCACCTTGATCACCGCTGTTTTCTCCAACCTTCTCTCCCACCTTGATTACCGTCGTCATCACCGTATTCTCCACCACTCATCACCGTCGTTTACTCCACCGTGATGTCGATCGATTGTTTATCATCACTTGATAACGAGTGTTCATCTTCTATTAATAATCATCATCATCATCAACAATTAGTTCAACTTCAGTTAAATCATGATCGTAAGGATGTTAACTAATTTGAATCACTAATTTGAATTATTTATATTTATATCAAACCTGCCACAATGTGTTTGATGACTAGCAATTAAATTTTGATGCAGTAGATATATAAGTTTGATGCGTAGATTTATGAGTATGATTTCTAGATATAAGACTAGCTGTAAGATTTATAAGTTTGATGAATAATAATTATATTTGATGCAGTAGATGTATAAGTTTGATGCAGTTGATTAACTAGTATTAGATTTATGAGGTATGATTTATAGATATAGGACTAGCTGTAGATGTATAAGTTTTCATGAATAATAATCTATTTGATGCAGGTAGATGTATAAGTTTGATCGCAGTTGATGACTAGTAATTAGATTTTTGAGTATGATTTATAGATTATAGGTTTCAGTAGATAACTCGCGTATAGGAAACCTGCACATCAGGTGGCTTTGATGAATCTAATAATTAGATTTTGGAATGGCTGGAGCATGTATAACATTGATTTGTTAGAATGAAACTATGTTACGGCAAATACTAGAAAAAAAGCCCATTATTACTTAGTGTCACGTTAAAGAAATGATCCTCACTGTTATAGTAGAGGTATATAAGTAATGCGAGTAACAATCAATTTTTTTCCTTCTTTTGGGTATATATATACAGTCTAGGTCTTTAGTAGATACTGTGTCTCGATATCTATTACAAGCTATCTAGTTTTTGCCTCATTGAGGACACTTTTTGTGACTCATGATGACATTTTCTCTCTCT